>LPNX010982257.1:232725-254306 GCA_001517045.1 Pseudotsuga menziesii | reverse complement strand
CTTGTGATGTGCTTATGTTTTATTGCTGTGCTTGTTATTCTCTCAGTGAAAAGATCCTAAGATCATAATGCTAGCTTAATGTGATGAAAAACTAACACAGCCATCATGAGGAGATGATCTCTGTCAAATAGTAATTTCATATAGTTCTCCTTCGTCTTTTCCATGTCTTCTTTTAGTTCTATGCACTCCCCCATAAAGGCTTCTCCTTCCATCTTTCCACCAGAATCTTTTCAACAACATCTTGCTACCAAGGCATTGATGTCAACAAATTTTTTCATCGCTTCCATAAGCTTCTTTCTATCCTCCTTTAGTGATACACTCAAATTATGTGGCTCACAAAGAATATCCTCCACCAAGGTTTCTTATTCTAACAGATGACATACAGGACTATTTTTCTTGTGGCATGGATCCACAAAACAAAACTTATTCTCAGCATGCAAGTCAGCCTTTGAATTTTCTGCAAAATCACTTTCATGATGTGGAGTGGAGGGTATCTATGAAGGTTGGAATGACATGTGACATGGACATAAATTAGAGAGCATATCATTCCCTATCATTTCAGCTTCATCATGCTGCAAAGGAGTCCAAAATTCTGAACTGTGCTCATCTCTCTGCATCAGATTTTTCTCCTTCAATTTTCCTAGTTCATACCCAGTTGGTGGGGGCTTGTCTTATACTTCAGTCGAAAGTTTAGAAAATGAATTCAGATATGATTTTTTATATTATTTTGGATCTAATACAAAATATCCCTTATCATCATTAGTAGTATCACCCCTCTCTGCAATGATTTTGGGTTCACTAACAAATAAACTAGGATCATATTCATCTCCCTCACAATTGTCCTTCATCTTGGAGTCCTAAGATGCAAGTGAATTCTTTCCATCCTCCCATGGATCGGATAGTTGCAAGTGTAAATGGATGCTGTAAAAATAAGAACTAGAGGTGTGACCTTAGGGGCAGGCATAGTGCTAGGTACTGTCACCTACTCCTAGCTCCTCTGTTTAGGCTAAATCCCAACGAAGCCAAGGTGGGTAGTCCCTACAAAATAGTTTTCTACGGCTCTTAAGTTGTTAAAGTGTTTTTGAAGGTTGCGGATGCTGATGGGTGTTTTTTCGGAGTTATTATAATTTGAAGGTGTTTTAATTATTATGAACATGACACAAGATAAAAAAGCAATCCACGTTGCAACAGGAGATAAAAAGATAAATTTAAATTCTAGACTTCAATTAAGAATTCAGTGATAGAAATTATAAAAAATCATAGAAAATTGATTGAATCACGTAATTTATGCAAATCAAAGCAATGAACATTGCCTTATGGAGTCGATGAAACTGAAATGCGCCAGAGAAACAAACACAAGTCTGCAATTTAAACCAATGAGTGTTAGATTGTGCGAGTGCTCTTGGTAAGTTTTTGAGGATTTTAACAATGATCTTGCTTAAGGTGTCTAGGAAACCTAACCGGAAATACTTTTAGTGCCTTCGTTCGAAGACATGATGGACCTATCTGGAATCACAAGCTAGGTGTTCAGTAACTTAACCAGCGAGTGTCCATATTGGGTTGCCCAGGGACCACACTTGGAATTTTCACACTACCTGAGTATTTATTGAGACAACGCCGGTGCGTTGGTTATGGGGTAAAAGTTTTAATTATGTTGTTATTGCGATCTTTAGAAAGTTCGTTCACCATTCTGAGTACGATCCCAACTCAAAAGTCGACAGAGCATACTAGGTGAAGGATATCAACGAAGTAAATTAATTAGAGGGAATGTGAGTTGAAAGATTTTATTAATTCAATTAATTAAAATCTCCGACAGAGAGTGCCCTTGACCTTCTCTTATGACACAGGTTCAAGAGTCTTATCTAATCTAAATGCCTAATGCAAGGATGTGCAAAGCTAATGACACTCTTCGGTAGAGAGTGCTCTTGACTTGTGTTACTCCAAGTTCAACAGTCTCACTTATTGATTAATTTAAATGAGAAAAACAATATGATGCATGAAAGTAAAGTGAAGATGGTTAAACAAATTCTTCGACAGACAGCACTCTTGATCCACCTTATGGTGAGATTCAAGAGATTTCTACTTTAAACAGTTGATTTACTTATTGAAAGATACAAAATTAAGATATGAAGCAATCAACTTAGTTAATGAATCAAAATGGGATAATCTAACAATTAGTATTCTAAGAGAAATAATGCAAGTATTAAAAGCACATCTAATCTAAGTGCATAAGAAGATAAGAACACCACAAACCTCCCCAAATTAGGGAGGTTGAGAGCGGGGGCTTAAAAACCCCACTCAAACAAAAGATAAACTTTATTAAGATTTGCAATTTGCCTTTAGGAATTCAACCTTTGAAAGGACTTTTGAAATAAAGCATGAAACTTTTTATTACTGAACTTTATGTAAAAAGGAGAGTGATTTACTTTTTATTTAAAACCCTTTCTTCAAACTTGCAAAATGGGCAAAAGAAGAAGATCGAAAAGAGAAAAACGAGGAGGCAAAAGAAGAAGATGGAAAAGAGCAAAAAGAGGAGGCAAAAGAAGGTTGAAGCAAAGGATAAAGGAGGGGAAAAAGGGAGAAAGAAAAACAAGAAATTAAAATCAAAAGAAGGGAAGAAGAGGGCAGTGAACTAGACAATCAAAGAGCTGCAAAAATGGTGAAAATGGGGCAGCAAAAGAAGAGAAAAGTGGCTGTCATAAAAATGCAAAAATTAGGGCAGTGAAGAAAAATAAGAAGAAAAGCACACAACAAGGTGGAAGGAGGCCAAATCCAACCTAGAAGAATGGGGAAAAATCACTCAATAATAAACAAAAGGTGGGATCAACCTTCGAACAAGGTGACCACTAGAAGCACTAGTCTCGAAACCGTCCAGACTAGCCGGATGTACGCAAGGATGCTGGTGGAGAAAGAGAAGTAACCACAAAATTATGTGGCACTTGGGATCAAATCCCAAGCTACTTTCTCAGGTCAAAACAAACATGAGATACATGGAAATATTGGAGAGAAAAGAAACTTAGATTAAACCTAGAAAAATTGACCGAAAAGATTTCTTTTGTTTGATGATGGATGAGGCAAAGAAATTGTGCTTCTCGGTATTCTTGATAGAGAATGACTTCTTATGGAACCTGTAGAATGAATGTCAACCATAAAAGAGCCCTTGTATATTAGACAATACCTGCAAGCAACAAAACTTCAAGAGAAAAGCATGAATTATAAAATATAGTGCTAGATTGTTTGCCTTCAACAATTATACAATCAAATGCTTAAGAATCAAGAGAGAAGGGTGCAAAGAAAGGTATCACCTAACAAGGTGAATCATGACCAAAAAAGAGCTTCTGCATTGACCTCCAAAGTCATAAAATTTATTAAATCTTAAGAAAAATGTTACAATGAAAATTCTCCAGAGATTCTATGGAAAAAATTCCATCCCAATAGAGCTGAAAGAGCCTCTATTTATACAATGAGAGAGTGCTAAAACCCTAAAACCAAAAATCCAAACCTAACCGGCTCGGCACATAACTGAGAGACCAAAGCTGAGAAAAAATGAGTTGGGAGTGAGGGGAGGCCTCCACCTAGGCAAGGAGTCCCCACTCCAAACCTAACCACTGAAATCCATGCCCATATGGAGCCACACCTGTGAGGGCGCATTCCTGAAGAAGGTGAGGGTGTGAGCTAATGAAGGAGGCGTGAGTCTGCATAGGAAAGCCACCTGTTAGGTCTGGAGACAACACATGCTAGGTATGCAGGAGCCACTACCCAGTGATCATTAGTGCAAGCTTCTGTTCCTCCTCAATCAAAACACTAATCAAATGGATGCTCTCCACCTCATCCCACACGTGAGCTAGCTAAAGAGGGCGCAATCGCTAAGTGAATGTGCCAATTATCCCCACTGAATGCTGACTGAAACTAGTTTCTGTTAACTCCAATGATCATTAATTCCCATTGAGATGTCATTTGGCCTTTTATTTCGCTGAATTTTGATTAATTTGGAGAGTTTTGATTTTCTCCAAAATAATCATTTTTTAATAAATAATCATTTCTTTTCCCAAAAATGACTTTTTTGAGAAAATGGGCATTATGTGTCCGATTGATGATCCGAAGGTTGGATTTGATTGGCTAGCTGATCAAGAATTATTTTTGGCTTAAGGTTAGAGCCTTCAATCACTAAAAATGGGGTCCGGATGAATGACTTATAACAAACGGGTGTTTTCCATTTAGTTTATGGAAAAATTAACAAAAAAAAATTAGGGAAATAATTTAAAAATTAAAAATTTTTACCCGTCCCAAAAAATTTTTGGAAATTTTTTAAAGGTCCTATTGACTTAGGACAAGACCATGCTCTATTCTAACAATGCCTAGTAGGTTTATAAACACTCAGTTGGGCTCTAATAACCCCCCAAGCCCGAGAATTCAAAATCGGGCATTCCAGCTTTGGAGGAAGCGAGAGAAAACCTCATCAATTATACTCGGCTATAGGCAAAGCATAATTTTCAAGGGAAAAAAAACTCCCTGGAATACCTTAGTTGAGATTCTACATCTTAGGAGACTGAACCACTCAAAATAGCCTACTAGCACATTTTATTGCAAACCCCGCGGGGCCATGGTCAAAATTATTCAAATGAAAAACTAGCTAGCAATACTGGCTAGACACAAAGTCGGATCATCTGATACACTGGAATCAAACATTTTCCATCTTTGTCAAATAACGGCTCCTCAGCTAATCCAACTATGGTACAAATAAGTGGATAACAGTCTCTTCATAATCTTATTCATCATACTACTCAATGTCTTCTTCAATCATTGGTAGCAACCTCATAATTGCAACTAGATTTATTGATTTGCAAAATTTTATTCACTAAGAGTTTACTTTATATAGGGGTGGAGGAAAGTTCTCTAATACCACTGTAATGTCCCAATTCTGGTATGCATACCTAAACACTAACTAATTATGCAAATTAAATTAAATTTCTGATATTTGAATTAAATCCACTTAGAGCACATTCAGTCTAGGAAAATGAAGGTTTCTTGTTGGGAAACTTGCATACAAGTGAGTATGAAGTAAGAAGAAAAAAAAGAGTGAGTCCAGAACATTTAATTCCTTTCCCCTATCACATTTTTATCAGGGACCATTCAGGTTTCAGAATCTACTCCACAGAAACCTACTCCCACGCTTTTGGGTCACCCAACCGTGAAACTACGGAAATTCCTTCCGTTCTTCCGACCAGGGCCTTGTGGAGAAGTGAATAGGTGTTATCAGGCATTCATATAGTATAAAATATTATTTTTAATATTTTCTTATAGATATGGATTTTTTTGGAGTATTTAGGGAAGAATTGACAATTTCAAGCAATTTTGGCCTAATGAGACCCTGCGCAATGGAGGATCCAAAATGAAAGTACGACACCAAATAAAAACTTATATGGAGTTATTTATGGTAATTTGGGTATTTCAGTGACCCACAGGAACTTACAAAGTTGTATTTGAGTGGACATAACTCATTTTACAACAGAAATTGTAAAACTAGTTATTTAAAACTAGCATTCTATCTAGGGTACGGAATAAAGCAGAAAAATTCGTAGAAGAATGTCTTCTGTAACATATATGACGTATAAAATAGATTAATAACACTTAAATGAACATATAAAATCCCTCCAATATTTCCCACAACCTTTCTTATTCTTTATTCCACTCATAAATATCAATTTCCCCCACTGCAATGACCAAACAAGCTTTTTATGTGAAATAGAGAAGGTAAAATTTCACGGACAAAGTTATTTAAACCTGATAAATATAAATTACATATTTATATTCTTTTATACATCATAAATCATATTATATACTGACCATTACATAGAGAGACTCCAAAATGGTGGGCAGTAGTCCCAAAACATGACCAGAGAAGGGCTGAGAGTGTAGGTGAAGCATGGTATTCACTGGAGCTCGACTTGAACGTGATGGGGGATGAAAAATATGTATTATAGGACTTCAATGGATGAACCTCAAGCACTCCATACCTACAAATATAAGGGAATAGGAATGAAGGAGTGGGGAAGGGAAGGTTTGGGGCTCATCTCCCAAGTGTCTGAGGCTCATCACTTAGAAAGGCATGCTCACATAAGATTATATAAATAAACACATCAACCCAAAATGATACAATGGGGTCGAATTTTCCTTTAACAACATCCTGGGTGAACTATTTATAAAGTGGAGGCCAATGGTGACCTGTGAGAGCAAGTCAACCACCTAGAAGCCCTAATCCTAGCCACATAGGCTCCTTCCTTGGGGAAATTTGGAATGTAGGACCATGTGGAAATGTTTCCATGTCCAAATCATCCCTTTGATTTAGTAACTACATCCTCCTTAGTCAAATAATTGTTTCTTTTGTTTATGACAACTTTTGCTTTTCCTTGCTTTTGAGACCGAGTCTCCATAAGGAAACTATGCTCTCCCTTTCCAAAACTTTCCTTCTTTTTTCCTTACATATTTTCAGAGTTATCAACGAGGAAACTATGCCCTCCTTTGAAAAACTTTACTGCTTTTGTCTCAGGCTGCTTTTAGGCACTTTCCCCTTTTTCTCTCTGACTGCTTTTGTCATAGAGTTTCCTCCTTTCTACCTTGGCAAGTTGACTTTCCCAATGCACCCCCTTGACATGGAAATATTATTTCCACCTCATTAATTTGCATAATTAATAATAATGAAGAATAAAAATTAAATACATTCTTCAATAATAATTATTAACAAAACTTACGTAGGAAGAATAATTAATGCATCTTTGACCCCCGAATGTGTTGGGCATGGTCAACACTTTTATTTCCAAAAATATGGGGACATGACAATCACATCTCATCATAAGTATCCTCATCCTGAACATCACCTACAATGTTACATAAACACAACATCACAACTTAATGTGAAATCACCCACAACATCAAAATATGTTGGATCGTCCACAAATGAATGCAGGACCACAACGTTCATAAATGAATGCAATACCACAACGTCCACAAATGAATGCAGGACCACAACATCATGTATATGCTCTTGATTACATATGTACTGAGCTACCATCTCATCATCAATGACAATTCTTATCATAAGTGCATCTTTCCAAGGAGGTCCTTTCGGGATACACCAAACTTGTCTCTAAAATATTCAAACTTCACACAAGACAGAGGCTTAGTTAACGCATTTGCAACTTGTTCCTCTATAGGAACATACTGGATCTTTATGGCTCTTCTCTGCACCATATCTCAGATGTAATGATACTTTATCTCTATGTGCTTTCACTTATCATGGAACACCAATTTCTCTGTTAACTTGATACAACTCTAGTTGTCACAATAAATATAAGTTGCATCCATTTCAGTATCAAACAATCCTGTCAATAATTTGTGAAGCCATACTGCTTCTCTACAGGATGAGCATGTTGCAATGTATTCATCCTCTGTTGTACTAAGCGCAACACCGGTCTTCTTTCTACTAATCCATGAGATCACACCTGATCCCAAACTGAAACAACATCCTGAAGTGCTCTTTATGTATTCAACAATTCCTTCCCAATATGAATTAGTGTAACCACATAATCTAAACTCACTATCAACTACATATGTGAGGCCATAATTCAATGTACCCTTTAGGTACCTCATTACATGTTTTTCTGCAACTAGGTGAACATTTTTGGGTCCCACCATATACCGACTTAATGTGTTCACATAAAAACATATATCTGGTCTTGTATTTATCAAATACATCAGTGAGCCGATAATCGTTCTATATAGTGTGACATCTATTCTTTCTGAAGAGTCATCATTTAGGAGCTTCAGGTTTGTCACCATTGGAGTTTTCATTGCATTACAATCCAACATCCAAAATCTTTTTAGGATCTCAACTGCATATTTTCCTTCGTTTAGGAAAAATTTATTTGGGAACGGCCATACTTCAATACCTTAGAAGTAATGCATCATAACAAGATCTTTCATTTCAAATTCTATCGCAAGATTCTTTTTACATCCACTGATGAGCTTCTCCTTTCCTATCAAAAATAGATCATCTACATAAAATAGTAATATCATGATCCTGTCATCTTCAACCTTATAGTAAAGGTTGGAATATGCTTTACTTTTGGTAAATCCTAAGCTTAGCAGGAAGTCATCAACTCTTTAGTTCCATGCTTTGGGTGCTTACTTTAGTCCATATAATTCTTTCTTTGGTTGGAACATGTACTATTTTCTTGTCATGTGTCTCAAAACCTGGAGGTTGTTCAATATACACTTCCTCTTATATGACATCATTTAGGAAGGTTGTATTTACATCCATTTGATGTAACTTCCATCTCATCTTGAAAGCCAAAGAAAGAATGGTTCTGATTTAGGTATATCTAGCTACTGGTGCAAACGTTTCTTCATAATCAATCCCTTCTTTATGAGAGAATCCTCGTGCGACAAATCTTGCTTTGAACTTTTCAACACTACCTTCGGCTAAATGCTTTGTCTTAAAAATCCATTTGGAAGAGACCACTGATTTATCCTTTGGTCTTGGCACCACTTCCCAAATAGCATTATTTAAGATAGATTGATATTCTTCAATCATGGCATCCATCCATTCCTTTTTCTTTGAGTCTTCTTCAAAACATGTAGGTTATTCATCAATAAGGTTACGCATTAATGCTACGTAGTTGGAGTGGAGTCCTAGTCTTTTGCTTCCTTCTGGTGCACCATATCTTTCTACTTCTTGAATTATATCACAAGCCCAAGATGATCTTTTCCTTATTGGGATTGTTTCACTGGGTGTCTCTATAGGTTTTTGAGGTTCTCCCATGTCCTAATCTTCTGGTATAGGATCTTCTTCATCTCTAACTAGTGGTTTATTTATCTCTACGATTTTGGGATTTTCTTGTTCTTCTTCATCAATATGGGTCTTCCTAGATTTGCTGAAAGATGCATATTCATCAAATGTGACATCCATTTTGACCTCATTTTTACAAAAAACTTGGAATATAGATTATGTATGATTTCGACTGATCACTATATCCAGCAAATATTGCCTTATTTCCTTAGGGTTCCAACTTTGATCTTTTCTCTTTGGGAACATGTAGGTAAACATGAAAACCAAATATTTTTCAGGTGATTGACTTTAGGCTTCTCACAAGTAAACATTTCTTCCGAAGTTTTATTTCCAAGCGCATTGTGGGATAATTTGTTTTAAACATAGACTATGGTATTTGCTGCTTCAGCCCATAAATACATGGGTAGATATTGATCATGAATCCTAGATTTGACTGCTTCCATGATAGATCTATTATTCCTTTATGCTACTCCATTTTGTTGAGGATTATAGTGTGTATTAAGCACCCTCTTAATCCCATCTTCTTTGCAGAAGTACTTGAATTCATTTGGAGTGAAATCTCCTCCATTATCTGATCTTAATATCTTAATCTTATTTTCAGAGAGATTCTCCACAAGATCTTTGAACTCTTTGAACTTTTCAAATACTTCATCTTCCTTTTCAATAAATATACCCAAGTATTACGTGAGTAGTCATCAATAACATATAGATAATATACATACCCGCTTAAGGAAGTAGTTGACATTGGTCCAAACACATCTGAGTGGAGAATCTCTATGATCCCTTTTGCTTTACTATTAATGCTTGGAAATGGATCCTTGGTGTTTTTCCCTTGAGAA
This sequence comes from Pseudotsuga menziesii, assembly GCA_001517045.1. Taxonomy (NCBI): domain Eukaryota; kingdom Viridiplantae; phylum Streptophyta; class Pinopsida; order Pinales; family Pinaceae; genus Pseudotsuga; species Pseudotsuga menziesii. Next base: position 244,619 of record LPNX010982257.1, on the reverse strand, counting down.
AATCCTTTGCATACCCCTTCATTGTTGATCTAGATTTCTAGTAGACCTGTTACTACCTTGCTTACAATTGGTTATGCTTTGTAGTTTACATGAGTAAGTCTTCTAATCCATAGTTCATATGGAATGATAGTACAAGTTGTAAAAGTTGAATCTATATTCCATTTTATTTTTTAGGTCCCCCGTTCAATACCTATTACAACTGTATCATCCATAGTTCTTCCTTTTGACCACATAATAAATTCACCATCTACAAAGGAAACTTTGAATCCTTTCTTGTCTAGATCTGATTTTTAGAAAGAAGATTCTTCTTTAGACTTGGAACATATAAGACTTCTTTTATTTTCACTGACTTACTGGATTACAGCTTGTATGAAGCTTCTCCCATTCTTTTGATAGGATATTGATAATTATCTCCAAGCTGTACTTTTTGTGGATAATATTTTTGAGTGATGTATGAGAGAGAATCTTTGTGACCTGCCATATGTTTGGAAGCAACACTATCTATGACCCAAGTATCACTTCCATGAGAGATTGATCTTGTGAGGGGTGATATCAAGACACATTCTTCATTAGAGTCTCCATTCTCTCTGGTCCCCTCTTCATTTTCTTCATTTGCATGAGCATGGAACTTTTTGTTCTTCTTCTTGAACTTGTTTTTTTTAAGTGGAGAATGTTTAGAAATATGTCCTAACTTATGTTATGTATAACATTCATAATATGAGTAATCCTTCTTAATATTCTTACCTCTTTTGAGTTCTTGTGATCTACTTGTAGGAAATCCTTGATCCTTCCTTTTATTTCTTCCATTCTTTATATGCACATTTGGAGCTTGATCTTCATCTTCATTTAACTTTTCTTCTCTATTTGCTAACCTTCCTTCTTGTAAACATTCCTCCCATAGCTTGCTGAATTTGTTTAGCTTTCTTATAGCACATATTCCTCCGATGAAGTAATCCCATTCTCTTGGAAGACCATTTAGAGTGGTCATCACAACTTCAACCCTTATACCATGTCACCAATGGATTCTAATTGTTTTTTAATTTGAGATACGCTGGATAAATATGATTGTATGTTTTCTTCCTTTTGCATCTTCACGCACTTGAGTTGTCTCAAGGTCATCCTCATGTTGATATTCTTCCCTTCAAACATATTGGTTAGTGCATCAAACATTTCCTTTGGAATATTCTTTGAGGATACTTGGGAGATCAAATGATCCTTAATAGAGTTAGCTATGATCCTCTTGACTTTGATAATATCCTTCTTTTGCTTGGATTTTTCCTCTTCTCCCTATGGTTCCTTGACCTCTTCTTTTATGTATCCAATTAGGTCATGCTCTTCAAGGATGAGCATAAATCTATACTTCCATGTTATGAAATTCTCTACTCCTTCAAGATTTTCATTTAGCTTGGTATTGTTTGTCATATTTAATGAATGAGAACCTCAAATGAAAATATAGGAGATAGTACTTACCAGTTTGATGAATTATTCTAGAACCAACTTCAGGATGACATATGGTTTGACTAGAAAACCCTAATTTTCCAATGGATATCACTTGTAGATACAAGAGGAGGAAAAGATGTGCCTGCCCAAGATGATATAGATTGTATCCTACTTTTCTGGAATCTAAGGATGGAACCTTAAAAAATTTGAAGCCCTAGTTTCTCCCAGCAATAGTGGTATATTAAAATGTGAAAATCCTCAGAATGAAAAATTGCTTCGACAGAAAGATGTGCCCTCTTAGGGAGATTTGAATGGACCTTATTTTTTTGCTGATCTGTGGAGGGAGGTCTCCAGAATAGTGAACCCTAGCTTGTTGGATTCCAAGATGAGTTGCTGCACAATGTCTTCTTTGATGTTAGCTCTGATACCATGTTAAGTTTTTTTTTTCCAAATAGAATAAAGGATCACTGAAAGAATAACAAGCATAGTTGAACAAAAATAGAACACAAAGATTTATCTTGGGAAACCCTCATGGGGAAGAAAACCCAAAAAAAATTCCTTTATATAGACTTCACCCAAGTACAGTGTAAGATCCGAGGAACGAGACTAGACTGCTTCCTCTCCTCTAGATGGACTGTTTCTTCTCTTTCTAGCCCAATTGCTTGAGATTCGTGTATGCCCAAATGAGTGAGGTGCCTCCCCTATTTATACTGATAAGTGTAGAATCCCAATAATCCAGTCGGGCCGACTTCTCCCAATTAGGTCTGACTTCCCTTGGGAGACTCAAAATTACATTTTAATAATACTTTTGTGGGTACTATTGACCCGAATTACAATGGAGGTTCTAACTTAATCCTTTACATGGACAATTATATCATTGACATCCCTAATAGGAGGAACAACATCTCTGAAAGGGGTATTAACAATAATAATACAAAATAGAATATATTTCATAGTTACATTTCTTTAACACTACTTTGACCATACCACATACCACTGTTGGAACATAACGACTTGGATACAACATAACTCGAATACATCCATCCATATGTTCAGGAAACTCTTCCTTGTGACACCATTGTGGGACGACGAATGTGCCATATAAGGATGAACACAATTCCCTTATTTTTGGTGGCTAATGATGGAAAACTCCCAACACAAGGAAAATGGTACTTTGCTACTAAACTAAACAACTAGTTTCCTCGTCTGTATGAGAAAACAATGGGGACCATTGTTTCTTAAGGAAGGAGGAATGATCCACCCAACAATTGGAATTTTTTTTCAGAGACAACAAATGCCAACATCAACTTTGACAGGTCCAATATTGACTTCGACAAGTTCCATGCCTCAAAATGCATTGTCGGAACCAATGACTGACGAACTACGACAACTTGTTTTTTTGTCTTACAGTCATCTGTAACAGTTGAACTTCCAGAACTGTTCCAACTTCTCTTGCAACTGAACGTAACGGGAAGAAAACCCAAGCATTCTCAACACTCTATTTAAGCATGTACATTATTGTAATATACAAGAATAATGAAGTGTATAACAAAGTAACAAAGTTGGTTCAAATTATTGCATATTGTCCAAGTCTGTGTATGTTTCTGTGTGTAGTGCATTTCCTTATTTGCTTATTATTAATATGCTTCTGCCATAACAATACTTAATTCATACAATTGAACTGTTGTCCCCGTTGTGCACCAACTATATATGAGACAAGTATCACTTCCATGAGAGATTGATCCTGTGAGGGCTGATATCAAGACATATTCTTCATTAGAGTCTTCATTCTCTCTAGTCCTCTCTTCATTTTCTTCAGCTCCATGAGCATGGAACTTTTTGTTCTTCTTCTTGAACTTGTTTTCATTAAGTGGTCAATGTCTAGAAATATGTCCTAACTTATGACATGTATAACATTCATAATATGAGTAATACTTCTTAAAATTATTACATCTTTTGAATTCTTGTGATCTACTTGTAGGAGATCCTCGATCCTTCCTTTTATTTCTTCCATTCTTTGTATGCATAGTTAGAGCTTGATATTCATCTTCATTTAACTTTTCTTCTCTATTTTATAACCTTTCTTCTTGTACACATTCCTCCCATATCTTGTTGAATTTGGTTATCTTTATTCTAGCACATATTCCTCTAATGAAGCAATCCCATTCTCTTGGAAGACCATTTAGAGTGGCCATCACAACTTCAACCTCTTATACCATGTCACCAATGGCTTCTAATTATTCTTTAATTTGAGATACTCTTGAGAAATATGATTGTATGGTTTCTTCCTTTTGCACCTTCACACACTTGAGTTGGTTTCTCAAGGTCATTCTCATGTTGATATTCTTCCCTTCAAACATATTGGTTAGTGCATCAAACATTTCCTTTGGAATATTCTTTGAGGATACTTGGGATATCAATTGATCCTTAATAGAGTTAGCTACGATCCTCTTGAATTTGGTCATATCCTTCTTTTGCTTGGAATATTTTTCCTCTTCTCCCTATGGTTCCTTGACCTCTTCTTTGATGTATCCATCTAGGTCATGCTTTTCAAGGATGAGCATAACTCTATACTTCCATGCTATGAAATTCTCTACTCCTTCAAGATTTTCATCTATCTTGGTATTGTTTGTCATATTTAATGAATGAGAACCTCAAATGAAAATATAGGAGATAGTACTTACTAGTTTGAGGACTTATTCTGGAACCAACTTTAGGATGACCTAGGGTTTGACTAGAAAACCCTAATTTTCCAACTGAGATCACTAGTAGATATGAGAGGAGGAAAATATATGGCTCCCCAAGATGATCTAGATTGTATCTTGCTTTTATGGAATCTAAGAATGGAACTTTAAAAAATTTGAAGCCCTAGTTTCTCCCAACATTAGTGGTAGGTCAAAAAGTGAAAATCCTCAGAATGAAAAATTGCTTCGACAGAAAGATGTGCCCTCCTAGGGTGAGTTGAATGGACCTTCTTTTTTGGATTATCTGTGGAGGGAGGTATCCGGAATAGTGAACCCTATCTTGTTGGATTGCAAGATGATTTGTTGCACAATGTCTTCTTTCAAGTTAGCTCTGATACCATGTTAAGTTTTATTTTTCAAATATAACAAAGGATCACTATGTTGGAATATATTAAACCCACTCACAACTTAGGATAAAATAATTAATCATTATTTGATTAATTTTTCACCCACTAGCTTAATTAGTTGGCATCCACTTGCACCTTAAAGTCAATACATGCCATCTATATCCTAGGAATGATTTATTTCCAATTCTGGGTTGATCTTGACCACCTTTTGACCATCCAGAATTAGTATACAGGACTTTACAGCAGATTCTACTTTATTCTTCTTTTTCTGCTTTTCCTGCTTTTCTATGGATAAGATAAAATCTAGTTAACTAGGAAACTGGGAGCTTTTGTTTCCAACCCATCCTCCATTATTTTTTCTCCATTTTCTAGGATTAGCATGTTATTTCCATCTCCTTGAAAAATCACTCATGCTTTTTCCAACTCGTGAGGTCCCTGATAGATTTGGTAAGTGCTTTAACCACCTATGGGGGTTTGCTATGCTTTGGTAAGTTAGCCCTTTTGAGCTTTATGAGTTGTTTCCATACAATTCGATTTTCCTATGAGGGATGTACTATTTATGTACACTATTATTCATAATTATTCAATGGAAGGATACACACCAATATTCATCTCTTCATTCATGTAATTTAGTCTCTTTTCTTCTCTCTATTTTTCCTGTGTATGCTTTGTGAGAATTCTTAGTAGCGAGATCTATTTCCTGTGCTTATTCTTAGAATAATTGCACATAGAATTGATCTATTATTTCTACATGGTATCACAGCTACAAGGTTGATCAATTTTGATAGAGTTGAGGACCGCTTCTAGTCTCCTATCCCTCTCTGAAGAAGAGCTTGTCTAGCTTACAAGATTTTCTCCTAGTTTGTTTTGCAGGTTGTAGAGAGTATCTCTTAGATCATATCAACAACTTCAATATGGATTCAAAATTTTCTCTACTATATCCTTTCAACTATGCTGATTGGAAGCCAAAGATGAGGGCATACTTGAAGAGGCAATGTCTCTTTGATGTCTCCATTGGTGCATTGAGTGAACCTGAGTCTTATGAAGAGAAGATTGATTGGATAAATAATTGTGATAGAGATTATGGGATTATGTGTTTGGGAATGTCTCCAAATATATATCATCTCATAGATTCTGCTGAATTTCCATTTGAGCTTTGGAAAATTTTGGACAAAGCTTTTGGTTTGCAGGAAATAGAAGATGAAGCATGGAGCGAACCTAGCATCTCCTCTTGTTCTCTCTCTCAAGATTTCTTGGCCTTTACATTCTTTGATGAAGTTGATCATGATGAAGAATTTTCTCATACAATTCATGTTGCTGCTGCCCTCTTTCATTCTAATGTTCCTCCTTCAATGAAGAAGCAAATATTGAAGAGCCATCTTTTTATGTGTCTCTTGAAGGTGACTTTTCTTCTTGTGATACTATTGATGAAAAAGAAGTAACATATGGAGTTGCTACTGATATTGATTATGATCCTATAACCCATTCATTGTTCTCTAAATCTCCTATCTTAGATTCTAATATCTATGTGCTAGATTCTTCACACCTTTTGCATACCTCTCTCATTGATGGTGCGCAACCCAATGAATTCCAGGATGCTTGCTTAGCCACATCAAGCCTTATTTGTGTCATACCACTTACCTTACTTGATCTCATGTGCTTCAGCATATACTCCTTTGTTCTTGGTATCAATACTCATAGCCTTCTTGAAGATTTTGAACATCTCCTTATTTCCTCCTTTCATACAGAGGATTCATTACCAGTGTATTCCCATGAGTCTATTTATATGCTTATATGTGATCCTTTGGATTCTGATTTAGAAGCATATTCACAGGTTAATACACATATAATACCACTATCCATACCATCTACCATACCTTTGAATAATCCAAAGACTATACAAATCCCAAGCTCACTAGTTGATTCCTCATTGGTCTCTTATGCAGTGATATTTATCTTACATGGTTTGAAGTCTTTCCTAAATTTCAGTGGCTGGTTATCCATGTCATTAGTCATATATGGACTGATAATAAGCATTTTTGGATCTATTATAAACACTTATGGTTCATATCTTATGCCCATCCATCATTCAGATTTTTACACCTATCAGTTTTCCCTAGTTGCTCATAATTTTCCTGTCTAGCCCTATATCCTCATGGAGCCATTGAAGCCTTTGTCCTTGTTGTTACATATGTTAATATTTCTGATATATTAGAGTTTTATCAGCCTCATATCAGATCTATATAGGTGCTACATCAGATTGGAAGATTGACATGTGATTCACATCACAATTTTGCAGCTATTCAGGGAATTGGGTGTGAAATAAATTGCCTTAACTTTTGTACTCTTTGGGAAGGAGTATGCACAAATCTTTTTTCCATTTCAGATTATGTTTACAGATCAGAGTTTGACAATAGAAATAAGCATTCAGATAATGCTCCTACTTCATCAGTTGATGAGATACAAGGAGTCTCTGATCTTCCTTCTTGTAGGTTCTACACTCCAGCACATGATCATGGAGTTCATGATTTCTTCAAAAAGTCTTCCATCCAGCAGCAATTCACTCAGCTGATTCAAGTGAAGATAAGGATATGTTGAAGACATATTATTTCAAAATTTTGTGCCTTTTCCTTTCTTGAGGGAATATTTTCCCCATGTGGTTTTGCCTATTTTCTCACTTTTCTGGACATAATAATTGTTAAAGGGTGACCATAGCCTTGTTGCTGGGCCCTATATGCATCCATATGCATCTATATTTTTTTGTCATACCATCATAAAGTCAGACGTATAAGGGGGTATTGGAATATATTAAACCCACTCACAACTTAGGATAAAATAATTAATCATTATTTGATTAATTATTCACCCACTAGCTTAATTAGTTGGCATCCACTTGCACCTTAAAGTCAATACATGCCATCTATATCCTAGGAATGATTTATTTCCAATTCTGGGTTGATCTTGACCACCTTTTGACCATCCATAATTAATATACAGGACTTTACAGCAGATTCTGCTTTATTATGCTTTTTCTGCTTTTCTACGGATAAGATAAAAGCTAGTCAACTAGGAAACTGGGAGCTTTTGTTTCCAACCCATCCTCCATTAGTTTTTCTCCATTTTCTAGGATTAGCATGTTATTTCCATCTCCTTGACAACCCACTCATGCTTTTTCAAACTTGTGAGGTTCTTGATATATTTGGTAAGTGCTTTAGCCACCTATGGGGGTTTGCTATATTTCGGTAAGTCATCCTTTTTGAGCTTTATGAGTTGTTTCCATACAATTAGATTTTCCTATGAGGGATGTACTATTTAGGTACACTATTATTCACAATTATTCAATGGAAGGATACACACCAATATTCATCTCTTCATTCATGTGATTTAGTCTCTTTTCTTCTCTCTATTTTTCCTGTGTATGCTTTGTGAGAATTCTTAGTAGCAAGATCTATTTCCTATGCTTCTTCTTAGCATCATTGCACATAGCATTGATCTATTATTTCTACACACTGAAATAATAACAAGCATAGCTGAACAAAAAGAGAACACAAAGATTCACCCTGGGAAACCCTCGTGGGGAAGAAAACACAACAAAACTTCCTCTATATAGACTTCACCCAAGTACAATGTAAGATCCAAAGAACAAGACTAGACCACTTCCTCTCCTCCAGATGGACTGTTTCTTCTCTCTCTAGTGCAATTTCTTGAGTTCCGTATATGTACAAATAAGTGAGGCACCTCCCCTATTTATACTGATCAATGTAGAAATCCTAATAACCCAATAGGGAAAAATTCTCCTCCCAATTAGGTCCGAATTTCCTTGGGAGACTCAAAATTACATTTAATGATACTTTTGTGGGTATTATTGACCCGACTTACAATGGAGGTTTTACCTCAATACTTTACATGACCAATTACATCAACGATATCCCTAATAGGAGGAACAACATCTCTGAAAGGGGTAATAACAATAATAATACAAAATAGAATATCTTCCGTAGTTACATTTCTTTAACACTACTTCTACCATACCACATACCATTGTTGGAACTTAAGGACTTGCAGACAACAAGACTCTAATACATCCATCCAAATGTTCAGGAGACTCTTCCTTACGACACCATTGTTGGATGACGGATATGTCATATAAGGATAAACACAATTCCCTTGTTTATGGTGGCTAACAGTGGACAACTCCCAACACAAGGAAAATGGTCCTTTGCTACTAAACTAACCAACAACTTTTTTTATCTGTACGAGCAAAAAATGGGGACCATTGTTTCTTAAGGAAGGAGGAATGATCCCCCCAACAATTGGCATTGTTTGTCGGAGATGACAAATGCCAACATCGGGTTTGACAGGTTCAATATCAACTTTGACAAGTTCCACACCTCGACATGCATCGTCGACACCAACTATTGATGAACTACGACAACTTGCCTTTCTGTCTTACAGTTGTGTGTAACAGTTGAACTTCTGGAACCGTTCCAACTTTTCTTGTTACTAAACATAGCGTGCAGACAACCCAAGCACTCTCAACACTCTATTTAAGCAAGTACATTATTGTAATATACAATAGTAATGAAGTGTATAAATAACAGAGTTAGTTCGAGTTCTTGCATATTGTCTGTGTTTGTGTATTTTTTTGTGTGTAGTGCATTTCCTGCTTTGTATATTATTAATATGCTCTGCCATAACAGTACTCGATTCATACAATTGAACTATTGTCCCCGTCGTGCACCTGGGTGTAGTTGGATCATGGCTAGAGGAAGGCCTCAACATTCATTTGGAGGCTCAATATTAGGAACTGACTCCAAGTCACGGAATTTTCCCTCCTACTCAAGGGGACACGACTATGAAGGGAGACAACGACCATCAAGGCTCAACCCAAAACTAGTAGGGGATTTTTTCAAATATGAATTCTGTAATGTGTTTTAATTGTTTATATATATATATATATATATTTTCCAAATAAAAAAATCTTTTATTTAGGGAATAAACATGAACTACTCTTTCGAGCTTACATCAAAAAACCATCCTTGCGGGCTAGATCACAATCTTAGTGTCTCCTGTCACATCATACAAAAGCTTCTCTGTTGATCTTTCATCTCACACACACACACTATATATATATACCAAGAGACGCCAAGATCGAACGCGAACGCAACTGATGAGAGAGAAAGACTTCAGAAAATGCAGCTTCTTAATACATACTCAAAAACTTGTTCATCTTCGGAGGGCGAAGATCATCACAAGCACAAACTTACACTAACCAGAGTTTCTGATCCCAGCTGATCACACTAAGTGTAGAGGGAGAGCATACGCTACTGGTTTTACAGACTCATTACAAGTGAAATCACTTCTTTTGATCCCAGTTGATCGCTCGAGGTGCAGAGGGAGAGAATACACAGTGCTCGACACACAGAGAAAATGCAGAAAGCTTACTAGACTAAAAAACACTCGGTTCCCAAATGAGGGGAGGAGCACCTTATTTATACATATTTAGCCGGTAAACTAGTGACCCGAAACTTACACCTATCAGTAAAAAGACTTGATTCAGGTCTCATGGCAGTGGATCAAATCGCACCTTTTGTTGGGTAAGTCACCCAAGCCAAGTGAAAGAATATATGGACTGACAACTAGACTGGACTTTTTACAAAGTGGAGCTACTGTTAGCGGCCCACGACGCTTTCGATTATTCATTGTCATGATTACAAATACATGGGTTTTCCCCACATGTACAACCAGCGAATCTATTAGAGTCAGAGTCATTATCTAAACCAAATTCGGTATCTGGAAATAAGCAATTTGAGAAACATTGTTCCACATCGGATCCAATCATGACTTCATTAGGAATACAGTAGAATTCTCCTTGAAAAATGGATTCAACTTTAAGGTTTAAAGGAATTCCATGTATGAATTTTATGATCTAAGAGGCGGCCATTTTTGTCCATTCTTCTGAATTTTTGTTGAGTGAAAATAGGGGGTTCAAGAGGAGAGTAAGCTCCTCCAAGATGTCGCAGTTTAAATTTAAACCACATATGATTGTGGTGTGCTACGATCATGTCTGCTTGAAGGTGTAGGATGAAATTTGCACGTCGTTGAACCCAATCTTTTCTTGGACAGAATTTATGAAGGAAAACTTCTGTCCATCCGGACCATTGTTGTTGCACCAGTGTAGAAGGATCTCCACAAATTATTATTTCTCTGTGTTCTCTGTAGAACTGCAATATGAGGTTATAACTATTCCATTTTAAAAATCCTAGACCAATATCCACATAATACAATTCTCGTCCATTTGTATAAGCTGTATCAACCCAAACGTGATTAAGCTACTGAAGCTGGTGCATGGAATTTTCTAAGCCTTTAAAGGCTTGTTTTTCCCATCTCTCCAATATTTGTATTTCACAGGAGAGGCATTTACTTCTTGGATCAAGGAGAGGCAAAAATACGTATCTGCTTCCTTTTTGTTGGTGCAATTCAAAAAATCTTCTCTTTCTTCCTCTGACAAGGGATCATTGAAGATTCGAAGCTTAGATTTTTTGTTTGATGAGCTAGATGATCCATAGCCAAACATGTTGAGGATAGGTTTCTCCTGTAATTCTTCTCTGGTTAGCATATCATCAACACAATTCAAATATCCTGGTTTATATACAATTTCAAAATCAAAGTTTTGCTACCAAAGAAACCATTTTAGAATCCTAGAACTATTTTCTGCCATAAGATTTTCATTCTTAAATATACCAGGCATTATTTTAAGATATTTTCTAATAATGAACTTGATAGGTTTTAGATAAAGCTTGAAATGGTTTACAGTCTTTTTGACTGCGAGGATTTCCTTGTGACTTGACGGATAATTTATTTCTGCATTTTTGAATGCTCCTAAAGCATAGCCACATATTTATTCTTGATCACCATGTTTTTCTATGAGAATACCTCCCTGAGCTTTATTGGAGGCGTCTGTTTCAATCACCATTTGACCCGAGCCTTGTGGTAGTGAGAGTGGAGGAAGTTGTTTTACTTTTTCTTTGATTTGCTTTATTGCATCTGTCGTATCTTTATTCCATCTTGGGGGATTTTTCTTCAGTCGTTGCTGCAGCAGATAAATGTCATCTGCATTAGAGAGAATTTGAGGTAAAAAATGGGCCTCCTAAGAGATGTACTACAAAAATATAAGATATATTAAAATATTATGAGTTAGGGGTTTTATGGGGTAGGTATATATGACAACTCACCTCCTACACTACTTTTTATGCACAATATAAATAACCATGGTTCAGTTACTTTTCTAAATTGACTATAAATATATTTAATAAAATAACTCTACAATGATGTGACTAAGATTCATTGTAAATTCTCGAAA
>LPNX010982257.1:211695-221814 GCA_001517045.1 Pseudotsuga menziesii | reverse complement strand
ATATATTTTTACAGCAAAATTATCCTATTGCTATATATTTTCAATCTCTTCTTAGGAGGCAGGTACTAAGCAACTTTGTTGCTTATTCCACTTGTTTAACATGCAGCAAGCTAAATATTACTAACCTCAATTTATTATGTATTAATTTATCAGTACATGTACTGAGTAGGATATTGTATCTTTTCCTAACTTGTCTGTTTAAATCACTTAATGGATCTAGGCTTGAACAAATTTTTCGACACATATTTGACAGCTGATAAAAAAAAAAATTTACTACTGTCTATTTAATGTTCAACAATTTAGATAATCCTTCATAAATTTTTATATCCATATCAACAAGACATGTACAAGTGACTCTTCACTAAATTTTGATGTCACCGCTGACCACATAATGGGATATTTTGCTGGTTGGTTTGGACTTTGGTCAGTAATGGAATAAATGAATTTGAAACAGGTGACAATGGTGTTGGTAGTGGCTTATCTTTATCATAATCACAATCACTCTCACATAGATAAATAAAAATTGATTTTCAAAAGTTTAATATAAAACTTTAAAGAAAAAACGAAAATCAAGGTCATAAAAATTTCATTTAAGAACTTAATAAATTGACCCTTTTTCTCCTCCTCACTCCACCTTGACTATATTGCAATCCATTAGATTTTTAGTTCATATTACTTTACATGTCCCTCTCTTACAAGTATTCAATAAATATTACTTTAAGGGACATATATCAATGGTGTCTCTCTATCAATCCCTTCCATATACTTGTTTATCTTTTTCATATTGTTGAAATTGTAATTTGAAATGCTTAATTTTTGGACCACTGAGCAGTCAATACATGGTTTTGGGATGATCCATGGTATTTGTCCACGGTATTGGCTAAGTAAGAGCAAACTAGTCTAGTCCATGGTTTTATGTAAGCCATGGTTTTGGAGTATGGTATTGGGTGCAAGTGAAAGTTTAAAAAAGGAGGCATGGTGCATCATTGGGGGTCATTTGATTGTTTATTTGAATTCCATTGAGTTTCTTAGGATTCTCATTGCTTGGGTGATGCTCCCCTTGCAAATCAATTGGGTGATGGCCCCCTTCTGCATCTTTGTAACCAAGGCATTGGTGAAGTGGAGTTGGACATAGTCCATCTTATTGATCTTATTTATTGTATACCATATTGTCATCTGGTGTATTCTCATAATCTTTTATTCATAATAAAAGCTCCAGTGTTCTTATGCTGAACTATTTTGCTATGCATCTATGCAATTGTTTGTTGTCTCTTTCACAACATGAGAATGCATGATAAATATGTTAATGTTGATGTATCACTCTGATATCATATTTTGCAGACATCCTACAAGTGTATCGTCCAGATTTGAATCCCTTGTTGTAGATCCAAATCCCATTACAAAGGACAATTCCACCCTTTCTCTTCCTCTAGCCAATTTCGACTAGCTCTCATAGTTTTAGCCATATCTTCCTTTCCATAAGTCCAAATATGATTCCGTAAGTTTTTGTAGTTATATAGGACAAAATTTGATCCCACCCTACCTTCATATCTAAAATTTGGGAGCTTTTACTAGTTTTTGGGTCAAGATGGAAACATGGTTTCTGTGCAGTCCCACTTTCTTCTTTTTCCTCCAAAATCCTAAATCTGCATTTCCACGGCATGCTTCTACTACCTAATATACCCCAATTTTGTACCAAACTACCTTGACTCTAGATACATCCGATGAAGCACCAGGAGCCGTTGGGTTTCCAAAAAAGTCCTATGGATTGAAACGACGTGGTCTTAGCACCATCACAAGCATGATGTAACCATAGAATGTCTGGATCGCAATATGTATGGACTCCAAGCCATATGATATGAGTTTTTCAAACCTATATGTGTCCAATAGAGATTGTAATAAGGTATATTTACCCTACCCATGTTACAGATCTTAACTTTGAGTCACCTCTAGTGTCATTCCTTGCAAGCCCCAAAATAAATACTTTTGGTTCCCCCCTTTCCATGTATTTTTGAGTTCTTGAAATTGTTTCATTAAATCAAGATATTTGTTTCTAGTAATGAACACTTCTGGTTTCATCCTAAAAGTTTTCTGAATGAAGAAGTTATGATCATTTCACCAAACCAGTATATCCTCATTAACACTCACGACCTTGCCTTGGTTTCCACTATTTGTAGCTTCCATTCATGACTGCTGAAGTCTATCCGAAGATCCTTGGATTCAATAATAATGTGTTAGGACCTATATCTTAATACATATATTCAAATAGAGAATATTTGGTTCCATTTGGTATTCTTTGTAAAAAGACTAGATCTCGGTGCCAAAATTGATCTAATTAAAGTGTTGTTTAGAGGTTGCAAGCAAATTGTTCGAAAAAAGACTTGAACCATATTAGCAATGATAAATTTGTGGGATTGGCATATTTGTAATTACATAGGAGGGATATCATAGTGGTATCATAACATGGTCCTTTCACCTATCCATTGGAGACATCTCTTGGTACTACAATCATCCTATTATGCTGACTTTCCTTCCTCCCACTGAAGTGGAAAAGAAGGAGCCTATTTGGGAATATTTGGAAGATATTTTGCACTATGTTCAAAAGGAAACACAAAGTTATAATAAGGATTTAGAGTTCCTATCATCATCACCATACATGGAGATACTATTATTTGGTCCATCCACAAAGAAATCCTCAAAACAAATTTATGAAGAAAGTAGTACAAGCAATGATGAATCTACAATTATAGATCATCCTTTTAAGGGGCATGAAGAGGGAATAAACTAGCCTCTCTATGGGATCTGTGAATATGAAGAAGAATCAATTCCTACATCATAAGAGGATACCAACAAGAAAGCAAAAGCACCAATGCATAGGAATTTGTGCATCCACATGAGAAAGCATGTTGTGCTAGCTAGCACAAGGAGGTCAAGGATCATATATCATCCCAGAGAGATTCATGACACCTTGGACATAGATTAGAGAGCATCTACTAATGAATTCTCAATCCTTTATGGAGAAACTAATTATGTTTTCTCAAGTTCTTTTGAGACACTTACTTATAGGTGTCATGATTGGGTACTTATTGATGAGTTCCAAGTTCTGCAGAGGAATCTACTGATGGATGCTATGATGGAGAGATGCATATTGATGGGTACCAAGGAGAGACATATATTAATGGATGTCCATTCCTCTATTTTGGGTACATACATATTCCAAGTTTATGAGACTATTGTAAGTACAAGTTCCCACAATCCTAAAGAAAACGAAAGTCTTTGCATTAGATGAAGAGATCTCAATATCGATCTCACATTCACCACATGAGATTCATGAGGTTGATCCAATAATTTATCATGAGGATGTTTTCTCCCGACCTTCTTGTCTTGTAAGGCCTTTAAATATGAGGAAACAGAAGATAAAAGAAGCCTTACATCTTCACCATGACACACATGCTTCTGTGTCACATCATTGTTGGAGAGATACTTCATTGGAATATCAAACTTCTCTTGAAGCCATGGAGAAGGCTCAGAAAGCATTGTCCATAATCAAAATAAAATTTCTTCAAATGCTCTTTGAGAGAGATGATTTTTTTGAGTTTTTATAGGTATCGTATGGAGCATTTATGAAGGAGGAAGAGGAGATATACAAGCTCAAGGATGATTTGATGGCCACCCAATATTCTTTGAGATGCATTCAAATTTCCCTCTTAGGGTCTCAAAAGTAGATAGAGAAACTTCACCAAGAGTTGCAAAGATCACATATTCCCTCCTACATTCCAGTCAACAATTCTCCTTTGGTTGATGACACTCAGAGTTCTATGGAGGAACATCATGAGATGGTGGCTCATGAGGTGCATGATGACATGCATGTGTTTGAGAAGTTTTGGGATGCAGACGATGAGTTCCAAGCACATGTCACTTTCTAGAGTGAAAATTAACTCTCTCATGGAGTGAATCCTCTCTCCATTGAAGAGTTAGAAGAGCTCCTTAATTTTGGATCAGCCCTTGATGGAGTTGATGCATTTACATCTTTGGTGGATACATATTGCAGAGAGTTGGTTCATCCTTCCTCATCCTGCGCATTTGAGGATGAACATTGGGTGAAGGGTTTCGTCTTGTTGGTACCTAAGAAGGAGCAAGAGGCTCCCACATTCACTTCAGATGGCATTATGTGGGCACCATACCCTTCCCAGCAGCAGTTCAAGCATCACATGCCTATATTTGATGCTTCCATGTACATATGTGCATTGTATTTCCACTTGAATTCATTGAGTGGATCATATGATGGATGTTTCCACCCTTTGGTTAGTGGCAGAGAGTTGATCCATTGGATGTGTTCACATGGATTTTTTGGTTTGAGTGTCTTTCCATTCCCTTGTTGGATGAGGCGGAAAATGTTTTTATTTGTTTCTTTCATTCTAGGACATTTATTTTATGTATCATTTTCTTGCGAGTATCCTACACATCCTTATTTGTTAGATGATGAATACCTTTCTTGCAGTTGGACATGGTATTTTCACCCTTGTCACTTGAGCTTCATTGATTTCATATTTGATTCTTGTGTGCATTGGGCACATAATAACCTTCATGTTGACTTGGAGAGACTTGTTTGGGTTTGTTCCTACCACAAGGATGCATATTTTATGATGGATGTCTCTATATGATTTGACCTAGCATTGATGATGAAACACTTTTAGTATGGTTACATGATCTTGTCATTACTCATTATGGTTCTTTCATCCTTCCTATTTCCCTTCATGGTGCCATCTTCTGCATGGTGTTGATGATGTTTGGGAGGATGCACACTAGAAAATGGGACCCTTGCATTCATTGGGATGTCAAGTTTCCACCTTTGACACCATCACATCGATACTTGCATTGGAGGTAGTGGGATCCATGAATTCCTTTTCCTGATGTATTTTATTGGATGACATTCTCATTGATGGGAGCGAAATAAAAGCAATGGGATCATGGCATTTCTTATATTTGGAGCAATTGTTGGCATTCTAGATTGATGGATAAATTCAACCTTTTCTCTCATGAGTTCATCTATGTTGCACTTTATTTCAGTCTCCTACTTGGGGAACATTTAGTTGGATGAACTTATGGTTTGCATGCATGGTGCATTGGAGGATGTATCTTGCACCTTACATTTCTGAGGATCGTTTGAAATCCAGTTATTAGTTGTGTTTAGTCTTCACATTAAGTTAATGAAGTTGGATGGTGAGTAGATGGAACTATCCTTTGGGGAATCCTCTCAAATTTTAGTGGGATTTGAGAGATGCAATATCGAGAAAATTACATTGCATTCATGGTCTTTCATGTGAAACATTATGAGTGGTTCTTCTTGTTGATGGATGATGGAGATGTTTCCCATGTCACTTTGTTTGTAGGAGCATACAAGGGAAAATGCACATGTTTCACTTCAATTTATTTGTCGTTAAGAACCATGATCATACGATATCCAGTTGTGGCACATAGAGTTCGTGGTTTGGTTCCCCTGGGAAAATCATCCATATGGAAAGAGGAATATTTGGGATGGAGTTTTGTTCATTGTGGCATTTCTTCCATGGTTTTGTTGCTTGAGGACAAGAAATCTTAGGAGGGGAGGACTTGTCATGTTTCTATTTTTTCTATGGTGTTTTGACTAAGTCACCTAGGAAATTTTATAGAATAATTGTATAGGAGGTGCCAAAGGTTGGAAAAATGTGCCTAAGTGACTTCTTGAAGAAGTTGGTTAGGTGGTTGAATGTTATGTTTATCCACATTTTCTCAAGTTAGGTCGGTACAAGGTGTGAACAGGGTCATTGTGGAAGCTAAAAAAGCTAATCCATGCATTAAATAAGTCAACTAGGTCAAAGAGGTTCCTAGGGAGGTATTTAGACCAAATGGAATAATTATTTAAAGTATTTGGTCATTTCCTTAAAACAAGGAAACTACGTGTAATTAGGAGAAAGAAGTGGTCAAAGTCATTATAAAAACGAGGGAAGTGGTCAAGGAGGTTAGAGGGTGCACTTATGGAGACAATGGAGCAATTTTGGACCACTAAATACTCAATGTATGGTTTTGGGATGATCCATGGTATTTGTCCATGGTTAAGTAAGGGAAAACTAGTTTTGTCGATAGTTTTCTCTAAGACATGGTTTTGTAGTATGGTATTGGGTGAAAGGGAAAAGTTTAAAAAGGGAGGTGTAGCACATCATTGGGGTTTAGGTAAATGTTTATTTGAATTCCATTTAGTTTCTTAGGCTTATCATTACTTGGAAGATGCTCCCTTTGCAAACCAATTGGGTGATGGCCCCCTTCTACATATAAGTAACCAAGGAATTGGTGAAGTGGAGTTGGAAACATAGTCTATCTCATTGATATTATTTTTTACAGATCATATTTCCTTATGATGTGTTCTCATAATTTTTTATTCATAATGAAATCTCCAGTGTTCTTATGCTTATATTTTGTTATGCATCTATGCAATTGTTTGTTGTATCTTTCACAATATGAGAATGCATGATAAATGTGTTAATGATGTTATATCACTATGATAGGGATATTTTGCAAACATTCTACAAGTGTATGTTTCAGATCCAAATACCTTGATGTAGATCCAATTCCCATTACATAAGGCAAATCCACCCTTGCTCTTCCTCTAGCCAATTTTGACTAACTCTCATTGTTTCAAGCATATCTTCCTTTCCGTAAGTCCAAATATGATTATTTAAGTTTATACGGGTATATAGGAAAAAATTGGATCCCACACTACCTTCATATATAAAATTTGGAAGCCTTTACTAGTTTTTGAATCGAGTTGTAAAAGGGTTTTCGCATAGTGCCACTTTCTTATTTTACCTCCAAATTCCCAAAGCTACATGTCCATTACCGACTATTGACACTTGAGATTCCACACTCCTATTAAAACCTACCCTAATTTTATATGCATATGGTGAAGCACTAGGAGCAGTTGGGTTTCCACAGAATTTCTGGGGACTAAATCCACATGGTCCATTAGAGGAAATTTCAACTCAAAATGGGCCTCCTAAAAAGAATTAATAAAATAATAGTTAAAATAATAAAATAATATTTATTAATTTTGGAGGACGAAAAGAAAAAAACTACTTTTTTGTTTGTATTTTGGACATATCTCCCCGTGTTTTTACTCAAATTTCGACCGGGAGAGCCTGTTGGATGCAGAACTAAATTCTGCATCCAACAGGCTCTCCCGATCGAAATTTGAGTAAAAACAAGGGGAGATATGTCAAAAATATAAACAAAAAAAAGTAGTTTTTTTTATGATACATATCCCCAAATTTATATTAAAAAGTGTTTAAGACCTATACGGTATTTCAAATTTAAAGTAATTTCATTGGCTAACACATGATGACATGGAATTTGAATCAAAGTTAAAAGGCCCATTTTGAGTTGAAATTTCCTCTAATGTTAGGACCATCCCGAGCGTGACGTACGTAGAGAATGTTCCCACTACAATATGTATGGACTCCAATCCCTATGATATTATTTTTTTATAACTATAGGCTTTCGCTACATATTTTCTTAAGGTGTATTTACACTACCCATGTTATAGATCTGAACTTTAAGTCGCCTCCAGTGTCATTATGTGTAATCACATAAATAAATACTTCTATTTACCCCCTTCAATGTCTTTTTGAGTTTATAGTAAGAAATATTTCTCATCTGAAAAGGTCTCAAAATGAAGAAGTTGTGATCATTTCATCGAACTAGTATATCCTCAATAGCACTCACGACCTTGCCTTTTTTTCCACTATTTGAAGCTACCATTCACAACCATTGAAGTATATTAGAAGATCCTTGGATTCAATAAGAATTTATTTGGACCTATCCGTTCCTACATATTTGAAAATAGAGAATATTTAGTTCCATTTGGAATTGTTTGGAAAAATACTAGCTCTTGGTGCCAAAATTGAACTAGTTAAAGTGTTGTTCGAAGGTTGCAAGTAAACTATTTGAAAAAAGTCATGAACTAGATCAATAGTGATTAGTTTGTGGTACTAGTATCTCTGTAATTACATATCAGGGGTATCATATTGTTATCATAGAATGGTCCTTGCACCTGTGCATTGGAGACATGTCTTGGTGCTACAATTGGCCTACTATGCCCACTTTCCCTCCTCCCATGGAAGTGTAAATGAAGGATCCTATTTGGGAAGATTTGGAAAATATTTTGCACTGTGTTCAAAAGGGAAATTTTTTTTTAAGAATTATTTATATTTCCTATCATCATCACCATACATGGAGAGGCTTTTTTTTATTCCATCCACAAAGAAAGAAAGTATCAAAACAATTTTGTGAAGAAAGTAGTACAAGCAATGATAAATCTACAATTGGAGATTATTGTTTGAATGGAAATGAAGTGGAAAGAAATCAACCTATCTATGGAATCCATGAAGATGAATAAGTGTCATGTCCTACATCAGAAGAGGGGACTAGAAAGAAATCAAAAGCACATATGCATAGGAAGTTGCGCATGCACATGAGGAAGCATGTTGTGCTAACTAGCACAAGGAGGTTAGTGAAGCAATCGGCTTCAGGACACGGAATCCATAGTTGAGTAATAAAGAAATATGTATATTGAAGATTGAATAGATAAGAAATGATAGGGTATTACAACATAGCTCACCTTTAATATGGCTTGAGTGTTCATAATGAAGGGTTATGTCATTTCACATTAATAGCTAACTACTATAATAATTAATAATTATCATTTCAATTTATTTATTATCCTTTTAATGTTCGTTACATTGCCACTCTCTTAGAAAGGCTTTGTCCTCAAAGCCTTATAATGTTTCTTCCTCATTTTTTTGTGGTGTTGTAGCTAACGAAACATGTCGATACGAACTGCTAAGAGTTGAGCATAAATTCCGATATGTGGATGAATCAATCCATCCCAAATTGATTTGTTATGGACTGTTGGCATTCCATACCAATCTATCATTAGGAGATTTGATCACATTGGTACCATTAGCTTTTGATAGTTCCCACTTTTTAGGATATCGGTTTTTATGGTTGGGGTGTCGATAGGGAATTTTAACAATGTTATTTTCTTTTACGAGTATTGTCTTTTGAGCATTGATCTGAGCTGGAAGTTGTATTTTCGTCCCTTGATGTTTTAAGGTTCCGTTCTGTGTCTTTTCCAACTTGTTTTCTAACTGCATGTTATCATTTTGAAACTTCTTAATCATTTCTAATTTCGATTTCCTATCATCTTCAGACTTCTTAAGTTGTTCCTTAAGATCTTTCTTGTGACTTCTAATGTAGCTATTTTCTTCCTGCTTCTCTAGAATTTTTCCTTCAATGTATCCCATAGATTTTTCTGTCTTTCGACTATTTTTCAACTTCTTAATTTTTGTGACTAGTGTTTTGTTATGATTTCTTAATCTGAAAATTTCTTCGAAATTGTTGGATAGTGTTTTATTACTCTTTGCGACCTCCAACTTGTGTGCCTTTTTAGAGTCGTCATTTTGTTGTTGAAGAAATTTTATCTGTTGTCGGCATTGGCCGACCTCTGATTCTTGACTTTCTAATTTATGTCGTATCTATGTTAGTTCTTCATCCTTGTCGCTAACAATTTTGTTCAGACGTATTATTTCTGCTTCACAATCATTTATTTCCTTCTTTATATCTGGATTTTTCAATCGCTTATTGAAATCATTTTCATCTTTTAATTCCTTAATTCGTGCATATAACTTTTCTATATGATTTTTTTGGTTGGAAATGTTTTGTTCCTTGTACTTTACTTCTATATTATGTATTTTAATTATTACTTCCAAATTTTTATTCCTGTCGCATAAATCTTCGTTTTCTCTTTGATATCGCTTTAACTTGGATTCTAATTTCTCTATTTGTAGTCGCAAACCAAATTCCATGGTCTCTGACTTTTCAATCATGGATGATATTCTTTTATTTTTTGTTCTCTAACGATAGATAACCTCAATTTCTTTGATGATAGAGGGTCTTCCTTGACTAAAATTCTTGTCTTCTTTTTTATTTTGATTTTTTAATAATAATATTTGTATTTAATCCAATTATTAAATTATTATTAACAATAATAATATTTTTTTGTGAAGGAAGGTTTTTGGGTTTTGA
>LPNX010982257.1:193962-211612 GCA_001517045.1 Pseudotsuga menziesii | reverse complement strand
TTGAATGGAATAAGATTTAGGGTTGCATGGAAGTGGAGCAATCTAATGACGTGAGCGTGGGTAGTGGCTGGAGCAGGGTAGTTGGCAGGGAGCTAGTCGCGGGGGAATGAGAGCAGAGGACGAGCAGGAGCCGGAGGCCGAGGGTGGTGGACACAAGAGGTGGACAGAGAGTGGGTGGTAGAAGGTTGTGAGAGGGAGTGATGGAGTTGGGAGCGCAAGGGGTGGGAGCATGGATGAGCATGAGGCCTGTGTGTGGAGCATGGATGAGTGTGGGGGTTGCGGGTGTTGCGCTAGTG
Organism: Pseudotsuga menziesii; assembly: GCA_001517045.1. Taxonomy (NCBI): domain Eukaryota; kingdom Viridiplantae; phylum Streptophyta; class Pinopsida; order Pinales; family Pinaceae; genus Pseudotsuga; species Pseudotsuga menziesii. The sequence goes on along the minus strand of LPNX010982257.1, from coordinate 211,316 downwards.
AGAGCCTACGCGGCTGGGTGAACTAGGAGCAAGGGATGGGCATGCAGGATTCTATTGGGAGGTCAGTCGTGTATTGGGTGGCATGAGATAGAAGGAGGAGGGAGGAAGAATAGGACAAAAGTGGATGACGGTGGGATGGTGGAGAAAAAGGAGAAGTGTGAAGAGGGGAGGCTATTTGGGGTGGTGTGGATGCAGGCGGAGAAGTGATGGATAATACTGAGATGGATTTTCTGAGGAGAAAAAGAAGAATGGGTGTGGGAGTGTGGGAGGCCGAGGGCCTGTTTTTTTTTTCGAGGGGTCAAGGACCATTCTCTAAGGGAATCCCAAAAATTCTCAGACAAGGTCTGCATGTGATGACCACAGGCCATATCAGGAAATGACTACCAATGTTACACCATATCCAGTGTAATGGATAATCTGGATTAAGTCAGCCTGTATCCAGGTCTAGGGAGGAAGATTTTCCATCTTCAAATAATTAAATGTATAATTGTATAATAATTCAATGGATGATAAATTACAATGTATATGGTTTCCTTAAATATGGCTTGGACATCACATATTGAAGAGACACTTCTCTTCATAAACTATATTTTAATAGTATTAATTACTATTAGGAATAGTTACCTATTTATTACTATTTTATTGGTGTAACATTGTCTTCCCCTTAGGAAATATTTGTCCTCAAAGCTTAGATTATTGATGTCGTCTTTTCATTCTTGTTTTGTGTTGAAACAATGTCATTACTTCCTTTATGTCTCTTTTAGAACTGGTATTAGGTATGTGCTTGGTCTTTACGTGATAGTTTGTCATCTTCCTTTCATTTGTAACTTGAATTTGTACTCCATTATGTTTATTATTGTTATCCCATCTTCCTTCTACATGAATATGAGGAATATTTTTGTGACTGGCCATATCAAGCCTTGTTTTAGAATTCACTTGTCCTACGATACTTAGGATGTCATCACGTAATGTTTTAATTTTATTATCCTTACGAGTAATCTCGAGAAGTGGCATTTTGTGAGGCTTCTTACACTCGAAGCCACCTGATAGTGTTACCTTTAGGTTTCTCCAGGGTGGTAGAAGAGTTAAGGTAGAAGATGAATCTAAGATATTTGATTCCTTTGACTTGGATTCCTTTGCATATTGTAGGTTCCATCTTTTTTCATTGTATGGATCGTCCTTATTTTCAATGATACTGGCTTGACTCTCATTATGATCTTGGTCGAGCTCATCTTTATCAAATATATTATTGGTATTTTGGTCATCCCTGCGATATTTTGTCTCCTTGTCTTGTTTATTGTCTTGATCAATTTTGTTACTCTCATTTTTGTTGACATAGTGGTCCAACATATATGAGTTACTGATATGGTTTGTATTAGACCTTAGTTTTTGTAACATTTCCATTATGGTATTCAGGATCCGTGTCATGATGCTCAAGTTCTGATCCATGGTGCTTATGTTCTGTGTCATCGCACACATCTTTTCATCTATCTTTCTTTGTTTCTTGTGCATGATGTCTACTTTGTCATCAAGTTTTCTTCCTAGTACTAGAACAACATATTCTTTGATTTATTTCTTAAGTGCCTTGTTATTTTTTGTTTCTTCTTTGAATTTTTCTTGGTTGGCAACGAGGGCCTTGATGTCCTTCTCCAATTTCTCAAGTTTGTCTTTTAATTCCGTCATAGCTTGGGTCCTTTTATGCAAATGTGTTTATTTGGAAGTTTATTTTGAGTTATGGAGGAATAAAAGACAACTAATGTCTTTGAAATAATTGATGAGTTAATAATAATAATTATAATTATTTAATGTGTTGAAATAAAATAATAAATATAAAATATTATATTTAAATGTTTTATTAAAAGGTGGATTAATACGTTTTAAAATATTATATAATAATATTAATATTATTATAATAATATTTATTTTATTAATATTGCTTTTGTTTGTAGGGCTACATGGAATGAGGGGGGTGCAACCTGGGTTGAAGTTGGAAAGAAAAAACATGCGTTGGTTTTACTTTATCTTTTCTTTTTAACTTTTTTCTTTCTTTTCTTTTCTTTACCTTTTTTTTTCTTTTTTAGACAATGTCCTATATTTTAGGGAAACCCTAAAAACTAAATTTACACAAAGTGTAAATAATGGCCAATGGCCGTATAGCTCGATACCAAATGAAGCAATCGGCTCTAGGACACAAAATCCATAGTTGAGTAATAAAGAAATATGTATATTGAATATTGAATAGATAAGAAATGATAGGGTGTTACAACATAGCTTGCCTTTAATATGGCTTGAGTGTTCATAATGAAGGGTTATGTCATTTCACATTAATAGCTAACTAGTATAATAATTAATAATTATTATTTTATTTAATTAGTATCCTTTTTATGTTCGTTACAGTTAGGGATCAAATATCATCCCATAGAGATTCATGACACTATGGAAATAGATTAGAGAGAATATATTGATGGATTATCAAGCATTTTTGGAGAAACTGATGATGTACGCTCAAGTACTTTTGAGACACTTACTGATGGGTGTCATGATGATCTACTTACTGATCAATTCCCAAGTTCAGAAGAGGAATCTACTGATGTATGCTATGATGGAGAGGTACCTACTTATGGGTTCTAAGGAGAGACATCTTCTGATGGATACCCATTCCTATATGTTGGTGGCATAAATATTCCACTTGATGAGACTATTGTAAGTACAAATTCCCATGGTCCCAAAGAAGATGAAGTCTTTGGAGTAGATGAATAAGTCCCATGATCAATCTCATATTCACCACATGACCTGCATGAGGTTGACCCATTGATTGATGAGGAGGAATTTCACTCCCATCCTTCTTGTCTTGCAAGGCCATTCATGATGAGAACAAGGAATATCAAATAAGCCTTGTGTCTTCTCGATGAAAAACATGCTTATGTGTCACATCATTTTTGGAGAGCTTCTTCAATGGAAGATCAAAATTCTATTGAAGCCATGGAGAAGTCTCATAAAGCATTGCTCATCATCAAAATAAAATTATTTCAAATTATTTTTGAGGGAGATTATTTTTTTGAGTTTTTAGAGGTGTTGTATGGAGCATCTTTGAAGGAGGAAGAGGAGATCTAAAAGCTTTGAGATGAGTTCAAGGCCACCCAATATTCTTTGAGATTCTCTTAAAGTGGCCTCTTATATTCTCAAAGCAGATAGAGAAACTTCACCAAGAGTTGCAGAGACCACATAATCCCTCCTACATTCTAGTCATCCATTATCCTTTGGTTAATAACATTTAGAGTTCTATGGGGGAACCTTATGAGATGGTGGTTCATGATGTGAATGATGACATGCATGTTCTTGAGAAATTTTGGGACGTAGATGATGAGTTCCAAGAACATGTCACTTTGAAGATAAAAACTGATCTCTCTCATGGAGTGAATCCTCTCTCCATTGAAGAGTAAAAAAAGCTCCTTAGTGTTGTACCAACACTTGATGGAGTTAATGCATTTACATATTTGGTGGATACTTATTATAGATATTTGGTTCATACTTCCTCATCCTACACATTTGAGGATTAGAATTGGGTGAAGGGTTTCTCCTTTTTGGTAATCGAGGAGGAGCAAGAGACTCCCACATTTGCTCAAAATGACATGATGTGTGCACCATTCCATTCCCAATAGCAATTGGGGAATTCTATGCCTTTCTTTGATGCTTCCATGTATAGAGGTGTGTTGAATTTCCAATTGACTTCATTGAGTGAAGCATGTGATGGATGTTTATACCCTTTGACTAGGGGTATAGATTTGAACCATTGGATGTGTTCACATGGATCTTTTGGTTTGAGTGTCTTTCCATTCCCTTGTTGGATGAGGGGGCTCATGTTTGTATTTCCTACTTGCATTTTGGGAGATTTCTTTGATGTATAATTTTGTTATGAGTAGCATAGGAATCCTTGTTTGTTGGATGATTCCTACCTTTCTCCTGGTTGTGCATGGGATTTTCACCCTTTGTCACTTGAGCTTCATTGATTTCAACTTTAATTCTTGTGTGCATTGGGCACATAAGAAACTTCTTGTTGACTTGTAGAGACTTGTTTGGGTTCATCCCTACCCTGAGGATGCATATTTCATGATGGATGGTCTCTCTATGATTTGACATAGTATTGAGGATGACACAATTTTAGTATGGTTGCATAATATTGCCATTCCTCGTGATGGTTCTTTCATCCTTCCTAGTATTGTTCATGGTGCCAAATTCTACATGGTGTTGATGATGTTTGGGAGGATGCACATTAGATAGTGGGACCCTAGCATTCCTTGAGATGTCAATTTTACACCTTTGACACTTTCATATGGATACTTGCACTGGAGATAGTGGGATCTAAGAATTCCATTTCTTGATGTATTTTATTAGATGACATTCTCATTGATTGGAGTGAAATACAAGTGATGGGATCTTGGCATTTATTATATTTGGAGCAATTTTTGCCATGTTGGATTGGTGGATCAAGTAAACCTTTTATCTCATGAGTTCATCTATGTTTCACTTTGTTCCAGTCTCCTACATGGGGAGCATTTGGTTGGATGGACTTATGGTTTGCATGCATGGTGCATCGGAGGATGTATCTTACACCTTTCATTTTTTAGGATTATTTGGGATATGGGTATCAATTGTTCTTAATTTGGGATATGGGTATCAATTATTCTTAGTATTCACACTAAGTGCATGATTGGATGGTGAGTATATGAAGATATACTTTGGGATATTACTCTCAAAGTTTAGTGGGATTTCAGAGATGTAGTATGGAGAAAATTACAAGAAATTCATGGTCTTTCATGTGAAATATTACGAGTGGTTCTTCTTGCTGATGGTTTATGGAGATATTTCCCATGTGAGTTGGTTTGCAAGAGCATGCAATTGTTCATGCACATGTTTCACTTCCATTTATTTGTTGTTAAGATCCATGATCATATGATATCCAGTGTGGTACATAGAGTGGGTGATTTTGTTCCCTTGGACCAATCATCCATATGGAAAGAGGCATATTTGGGATGGAGTTTGGTTCATTGTGGAATTTCTTCCATGGTTTCAATACTTGAGGACAAGAAATTCTAGGAGGGGAGGACTTGTCATGTTCCTCAATTTTGATATGCTGTTTTGGCATAAGTCACCTAGGAAATTTTATTAAAGAAGTATCTAGGAGGTGCCAAAGGTTGGAAAAATTTGCTTAGGTGGCCACCCGAAGAAGTTGGTTAGGTGGTTGAAGGTTTTCTTTGTCCACATTATCTCAAGTAAGGTTGGTCAAAGGTGTGAATAAAGTCATTGTGCCACCGAGAAGAGCTCATACATGCATTAAATAAGTTGACTAAGTTAATGGGGCACCTTGGGATGTTTTTGGACCAAATGGAATAATCATTCGAAGTATTTGCCAATTCCTTATAACACAAAAACTAAGTGTAATTAGGATAAAGAAGTGGTCAAAGTGGTTGGGAAAAGGAGGGAAGTGGTTAAGGAGGTTAGAGGGTGCACTTATGGAGATAATGGAGCAATGTGGACCACTAACTAATTAATCTACGGCTTTTGGATGATCCCTAGTATTTGTCCATAGTATTGTCTAGTTAGGGGAAAACTAGTCTTGTCCATGATTTTCTCTAATGCATGGTTTTGGAGTATGGTATCAGGTGCAAGGGAAAAGTTTAAAAAAGGAGGAATCGTGAATAATTGGATTTCTTGGGTGATGCTATGCTTGTAAACCAGTTTGGAGATTGTCACCTTCTATATCTAAGTAACCAAGGCATTGCTGAAGTAGATTTGGACACATAGTCTATCTCATTGATATTATTTGATTCAGACCGTATTGTCATCTTATGTATTCTCATAATTTTTTATTCAAAATAAAATCTCTAGTGCTATCATGCTTCTGTTTTGCTATGAATCTATGCAATTGTTTTTTGTCTCTTTCACAAGATGTGTCATGTCCCCAATTAAATAATTTCCAAATAAGACTATTTGCAAGTAATGTTTCACCAACCTACTAGTTCCCTAGGCTGAGATGGAGAGATAAATTTGTAATAAGGGGATATGGGAACCAAAAGGACTTTATTTTACCATATTCACATTTACATTGGTCACATAAATTATAAATGCTAAGAAAATGAGGTGTCATGGGTTCATGAAGACACTTGGAAGCTTGTGGAGCCTTTGGATGACTAGATTCCCCACACACTTGGGCTGATATTCATCCAAATTCGAACACATGGGTAATGTAACATTATTGGATGGTGATGTGGTGTCAAATATTATATAATGAGCCAAGGAATTTGAATTGGTAAAGGAGGGTAACTCCCATGGAAGAAGAAGATACTAGAAAACAAGGTGTTCCACTTGGAAGGAGATTATATGCACTCTATGACAACAAATGATGGAAGATTCTATGACAAGTATGAAAAATTCAAACCCTATTGATGAAATATGATAAATATAACATGACAGGGATAAAAATATCCACCAAGAGGTCGAATTTGGGATTTATAGGCAACCATTCGAATTGGGGAAAGAATTGGGTCATGAAGAGGAACGCAAGTGTCATGAGAGTTACTAAACCACCAAGATGAGTTGGAGGAATCCCATGGAGTTAAATTAGACCTTGTTAAGACTGAATATTGTTCCTATTCTATGTGTGTTATTTTTCAAAGATTTATTTCCTATTACTTTTCATTTTTGGTTTGGTTTGAAGTTTCATAGTGATAAATACATTTTGTTTGATTTTATGGTTATATATGTTTTGATTTATTTCCTTTTATTTGTTTTAAAATTTTCCTTTGGCTTATTAGGGGTTATATATCTTCAAAGTATGAAAAATATTATATTAAAATATATTCTAAGCTTTATATTTAATATCTAAACCTCATTTTTTAGTCCTTTGTCAAATATTTTCATGAGGAGATTCTTGTAGCAGCTATGTTTTTCCTGTTTTTGTCATTATCATTGGGAGAAGATTGCGAAGTGATGGAAATGAATTCTGGAAAACTAAAAGATTTTTTTTCCACAACAAAATCATCCACAAAAACCTCTCTCAGTTTTGTAACAGTTGTTATCGTTTGAGAGATTCCAATTCATCTTTGTGGCCTATTTTTCAGGTTTTGAATTATTTAATAGTTTCCTATTTTAGTCACAAATGTACAACACGTATTTCGATCAATTGAAGGGGAATTTTTAAAAACCAAGAGAGGTTTTTGTTCATAACAGACTCATTTAAAAAATATCTCTCTATTTTTTCACAGGTGTCCCGGATTGAGAGATATGGAGGCGTCTTTGAGACTCAAATTTTCAAAAATTCACCAAATTTCCCCAAATCCGATTTGCTATTTTCAGTTAATTAGTCTTTATGGATTTGAAGTTAGTTTGTAACTACTTATTGTAACTATCTTAGAATATACCTAGAAGGAAGTTATGGAACTACTCTACCTTTGTGATGATAAAAAGAAGACAATCATACAGTTTTGAAAGAGGAATTTTGACTCAAGGAGAGGCCCTAGAGCTGATGTATCTCAAGCTAAGAATGATAACTCTTATGTAAGTTTGAATACTGTTATTGATTATATACAAACTGATAATCCATTTTACCTTCTATCCTAGTTTTGTTTATAATCTGTTTGATTACTCAACATACAACTTCATTTCTTGTTTAAGGTTTTTACTCATGCAAATGCTTGTATCTTGTGGATGGAATTAGTATTATATGTGTAATGTTTATGGTTTATTCATATGTGTTTGATCCCTAGTTCTTCAAACTTGTTCATGATCTAGTTCTTGTGTTATCTTGTTTATGTTTTTACCTCCTTGTTGATAAAGTTTTAAACCAAAACCATTAAAAACCAATTTCATTTTGTTTTATTTATGAGATTGTGTTAGCTTGTTCTTATGGTAGTCTAGGAACAATTTCTAGCACAAACATATTTGGTGTCGTTTCCGAAGATGAATCTAAAGTATATCTTCCATGGGATATCATTATTCATTTGATTTTGAGAGGTGAACAAAGTCAAAAAATATTTTAGACTACAATTTTTCACCGGAGACTCCATAGAAGAAAGATTTGTTGGCCACTCCACCGATTCAAGATGTCAATGAGCATGGAAGCCATTGTGGCTGTGAGGTATGCTTTCTGTGATTTCTAAAATATTTTTGGTTTTCCACATCCAGTGCTTTCTATAACTGAGTGGGGTGACTATCTTCCTAGATTCAGAGGAAACAAGTATGAGCATCCTCGTGAGCACTTATTAAATTTTCATAAATGCATGCTTGAACATGATTTTGTTCATGAGGATGTCTTAATCAAGATGTTTAGATTTTGTTTAGAATAACATGCTCATGAATGGTGTCAACCTCTTCTCGCTGCTAGCATTCATTATTTGAAGGAGTTTCATACTCTTTTTCATCATCATTATCAAAGATTTTATCCGGCAGATATTCTATTTGAAAATTGTTGTGAGGAATATGAATTACATGATGAAATTGAAGATTTAGATAATAATTGGTCCCTCACAATCTTCATCAGTTATCCAATGATCTTCAAGATGATAGGTTTTCCCATAAATATGAACTAGAAGTGAATAATGAAGAAGCTAAAGGTTCTTTTATTATCATTAATTCTGATTATTATAAACCTAAAGATTTGGTTTCTTTAGATATAAAACACAATGATCAGTTGTCTTTTAGTCAAATGCCGATGGAAATAAGTAAGGGAAATCCTCAGCTTTCAGATTCACAGACAAAAGGAAATTGCACCAACCATGAAGAACTGGATTTGTAGAGATCATCTATTTCTAAGGAGGAACAATAAGAGGATTTTCTTTCTCTTTATGTACCAGTTACTTCAAATCTAGATAAAAAATATGATAATGACAAGGAATATCATGCTAATGTTTTTTCAAATCATCCTTTCTATGATGAATGTGAATTTGACCCAAGCATTAATGGAAATGATCAGCACTCTTCAGAAATCAGTCAGCTTGAGTTAGTGGAAGATATAAAACAATATAACCTCAACAGAGTTGAAGATTTTATATATTGTTCTCTTATTGCATTATCTCATGGAGTATTGAGAATTGAGGACACCCATTTGCAGTCCATTCTTTTTTAACAACATGAAGGAATAATTTTGCATGAGTTTCATGATCCCGTGGCTTCTTGGATGGAGTTGTATTTTTCAAAGGTTTCTAATGCTCCATCTTTTGGCATACTTCCTATTTCCAGTTGTAAGTATCAGTTGCCTACAGACTCTTTATTGCATTTATCACATCTTTTGTGGGTCTTCTCAAACAATAGCATGCATGGAATTATGATTCTCAGTCAAATGATTTCTTGGATTCACTGGAAGTATGATTACACTTGATTGGGTTGTTTCCTCCGATTAGAAGTAGGAGTAAATAGCAGAATCATCTCGCTATATGAGCATGTAGATTATTTTCAGTATGTTGGTTTGTAGAAGTATTTTGTCATTTTAGAGGTATGTGTTCATAGTTTGAGAAAGTTGCAGAGATTCGGTAAATGACTCCATCAAGGCACAAGGTCTACTGGTTCTTGAAACCTCACAAGGGCGCTTTCATCCCGCAGCAGGACCCAAATGTTAAGACTGAATATTGTTCCTAGTCTATGTGTGTTATTTTTCAAAGATTTATTTCCTATTACTTTTAATTTTTGGTTTGGTTTGAAGTTTCATAGTGATAAATACATTTTGTTTGATTTTATAGTTATAGCTGTTTTTATTTATTTCCTTTTATTTGTTTTAAAGTTTTCCTTTGGATTATTAGGGGTTATGTATCTTTAAAGTCTGAAAAAATATTATATTAAAATCCATTCTAAGCTTTATATTTAAGATCTAACCGTCGTTTTTTAGTCCTTTGTCAAATATTTTCATGAGGAGATTCCTGTAGTAGCTCGGTTTTTCCTATATTTGTCATTATCGTTGGGAGATGATTATGAGGTGATGGCAACAAATTTTGGAAAACAAAAAGACAGTTTTGTCCAAAACATACTCATCCACAAAAACCTCTCTCATTTTTGCAACAACTATTATTGTTTGAGACATTCGAATTCATCTTTGTGGCCTATTTTTCAGGGTTTAAATTATTTAATAGTTTCATGTTTTAGTCATAAATTTCCATAATGTATTCCGATCAATTGAAGGAGAAGTTTTAAAAACCAAGAGAATTTTTTGTTTATAGTAGACTCATTTAAAAAAACCTCTCTCATTTTTTGCACAGGTGTCTCGGATCGAGAGATATAGAGGCACCTTTGAAACCCAAATTTTCAGAAATTCACCAAATTTCCCCAAATCCAATTTGCTATTTTTGGTTAATTAGTCTTTATGGATTTGAAGTTAGTTTGTAACTACTTATTGTAACTATCTCAGAATAGACCTAGAAGGTAGTTATGGAAATAATCTACCTTTGTGATGATAAAAGGAATACAAACATACAGTTTTGAAAGAGGAATTTTGACTCAAGGAGAGGCTGTAGAGTTGATGTATCTCAAGCTAAGACTAATAACTCTTATGTAAGTTTGAAGACTGTTATTGATTATATATATACTAATAAGTAATTTTACTTGCTATGCTGGTTTTGTTTATAATCTATTTGATTACTCAACATACAACTTCATTTCTTGTTTAAGGTTTTTACTCATGCAAATGCTTGTATCTTGTGGATGGAATCAGTATTATATGTGTAATGTTTATGGTTTATTCATATGTGTTTGATCCCCCGTTCTTAAAACTTGTTCATGATCTAGTTCTTGTGTTATATTGTTTATGTTTTTACCTCGTTGATAAAGTTTTAAACCAAAACCATTAAAAACCAATTTCATTTTGTTTTATTTTGAGATTGTGTTAGCTTGTTCTTATGGTAGTCTAGGAACAATTTCTAGCACAAACATACCTTATGAGGCCTCATGAGTTAAAAAAAGGATTTCATGAGGAAGGATAATACCTTTTGATCATTTTTTTAATTGGAATTTGGAATTTTGGATATCTTTTTCTTGTCCATTGCACGGTGAGTGTTCACTCTCCCTGCTTGTGAACCAATTTCGAGGGAGTTGGATTCCTTTCCAAGTTGTTTGATGGAGAGGCCATTCAGACCTCTCATTCGAGCTTCACTAAATATTTTTATTTGCATGTTGAATTCCCATACAGTTGAATTCTCATCTATCTCCCTATTCTCGCATTCCTTCTTCTCCATTCCCTTACACTCTCATGTTGAAGTCGCACTCATTGGAGTGGTGCTTGCACTTTACTGAGTATAGTTGACTCCCAAGATTTTATACATGGTGTATGGATCTGTAATATCATTTCCATATTCTCTATAATTATAAATATCAGAAATACATGTACGAAAGGCTTGCATTCCCAAGCTCTGGAATAACTAGTTTTCATGTATTAGAGGAAATTTCAACTCAAAATGGGCATTTTAACCCAAATTCAAATTCCATGTCATCATGTGTTAGCCAATGAAATTGCTTTAAATTTGAAATACCGTATAGGTCTTAAACAAATTTTTAATATAAATTTGGGGATAGGTATCATAAAAAAAAACTACTTTTTTTGTTCGTATTTTCGACATATCTCCCTGTGTTTTTACTCAAATTTCGATCGAGAGAGCTTGTTGGATGCAGAATTGAATTCCACATCCAATGAGTACCCACTCGGCATATTTTTTACGGACCCCCCTACCACAAAAACAAGAAATACCTGAAAAATGTGATGATGATGTCATCATCACATTTTTTCAGGTATTTCTTGTTTTTGGGGTTGTGAGGTCCGTTAAAAGTATGCCAAGTGGGTAAATTCCGCATCCAATGAGCTCTCCTGATCGAAATTTGAGTAAAAGCACAAGGAGATATGTAGAAAATACGAACCAAAAAAGTAGTTTTTTTCTTTTCTTCCTAAAAAATTAATGAATTTTATTTTATTATTTTAACTATTAATTTATTATTTTCCTTATGAGGCCCATTTTGAGTTGAAATTTCCTCTAATGGATTTTGGGTTCAATCTTGAAGTAGTTTTATAACATATTTGTATGAGGGATATTATATGATTTGGATGATGTTGTGACAGCCATATATGATGTATTACTCTGTAATTCCATGTACATATTCTCTGTGGCTCAAAATCCAATAATCTCATGTGTAAAAAGCTTGCATTCCCATGCCAATGAATCACTAGTTTACATGACTTTGGCTTCTATCTTGAAGGAGTCTTGTATCAAATTTGTATGGGGGATTTTATCTGAGTTTTATGATGTTGTAAAATAAATATATGATGTTTTACTTTGTAATTTCATGTCCCTATTCTCTATGGTTCAGAATCCAATAAATCCATATGTGAAACTCTTGCAATTCCATGCTACTAATTCACTAGTTTTCACGTATTTGACTCCCATATTGAATGAGTTGTATACAAGATTTGTGTGAGGGGATTTATATGGTGTTTAATACTGTTTTTGAAGAAACTATTATTATGTATATGGAATCTATATGTCACATCCTTATCTTATGCTTTACCTCTACCTTTCATATGTCAAAATCGAGCTAGTTATGCAATTTCCCCATAAGCAATTTCATTGAAAGTTATCAAATTTATGTGGAACTCTATAACCATTTTACAGAACTAATAACCATGTGTAATGAAGCTAAAAGAGGTATTATATCAGTCCCCATAGTTTTCTTACAAATTTTGGAGGTTCGTACATGAGTTGGGAATCCCAGTTGGCCTACACCCTAGGGGAGATTTCATCACAATTTCCTAGTAATTTTGGTATTTTTGTCATCAAACAAAAACAAGGTTGCAGAGGTATAGATTAAGATACAATGTTTCCATAAACCACCTTGGTATATTTTAAGTCTCACCATACCATTTTCTTTCAAATTTGGGACCATTTGGTGAAAGTTGGAACCCTCTAGAGTCATGACTAGTTAAGCTTGAATTTTTTCCAATTTGTAATTTTCTTCAAAATCCCAAGTAGGGACATTACAACAGTATCATAGCATGTTCCTTGCAACTGTGAATTAATACCACCCATTTAATAAAAAGTTTCATATATGTCTTGGCTTAACAATAGACCCAATATGCCCACTTTCCTTCCTCCCCATTCAAATAAAGAAGAAATCACAACCATATATATCGAAGTATGCTTCCAGGAGTATCAAAATTTGAGAGGTGATATTCATGAAAGGTATTATTTCCAAGAATATCTTGTCAAGTATGGATTTAGGAATAATAAGGAAAATGTGAACTCATTATAGAAAAATCATCCTACTCAGTGAATAGAGCAAAGATTTATCCTGCCCTATAAATGAGAAAGTTATAAACACTTTTACGCACATCAGGTGGAATATGTGGAAGAAATTTTGTTCTAAAGGAAATGAAAAGATAATATATACACCATTAAAGAAAAGGGAAGAGATTCATGAAATTTAACATCAATCACCTCGATGTGGGTTACAGAGAAGAACATGAAGAGGATGGTGAAGACAAGCACACAATCCTTGCTGATGGGGGTTGTGCAAATTAAGGAGAATATCCTAATGGATCCTTGAACTATGAAGAAGTACCTATTGATGGCTTCTCACAACTATATGTTGGTGACATAGAGATCATATTTGAAAATGTTGCTGCAATACAAAGTTCTCATATGCATGAAGATGAAGAACCAAGATCAACTTCCCCCTACATCATACACTTCCAAATTTTGCAGCATTCATCCTAATGAAGCATGGGTGAAAGGTTTCTCTTTTATGGTTCCACATGAAGAGTATGGAATTCCTATCGCTCATTTTGATGATGAAATGAATAGAGTGCCATATTATTTAAATTTTCAGCAGCATCCTTTGTTACATTATGATGATATACATATTCAGGGTGTATTGATGAGACTTCTTTGATCCACTTGAAGTCTTCATGTTTTCTTTGCTCCTTATTTGGTTTTAGATTTTGGTGGTGATTCTTCATTCACTTCTTGGATGAAAGAACACATGGATGATTATTATTTTGATGCATATTATATTATTTGGGAGTAGAATTATAGGATATGGGATCCTCACCTATGTCATTGGAGAATATTTGATATAATACTTGATGCTTGTGTGTATGGGCCGCATAATGATCTACTTACTTGGATGTACACACACCTTCATGATTCTTTGATGAGGTACCTTCTTGATGTACATTTGTATTATGTTTTTATGTATTTTCGTGTTCTATATTTTGTACTCATGATGTTTGGATGGGTGCAATACAAGCAATGGGATCCTAGCATTGCTTGGTTTCATCTCACTTGAAGTAGTAGTTTGATTGTTGGTTTGAGAAAGCAAACCAACCTTTAGTTGTTTGAGTTCATCTTTGTAGATCAATGTTCTGGTTTCCTATGTGGGAGACCCTTTGAGAGATGGATTCAATTTTCACATGCTTGGTGTTCATGGCATTTCATCATAGAAATTCCACACCATGCATTTATTAGGATCATATGGGATCCTGTGATCATTTTTGGTCTTAGTGGTTTCAATTTTGGGGGAAGCAAGTAGAATTGGAGATTTAGTCACCACCTGAGAAGATGATTGTAATCAAAGTAGTGCAGTAGCAAGAATGGTAGTTCCTCTCTGAAATTTTCTTGGAATCTTAACAAACTCAAAGTTTGGTAACTCAGTACCAACTTCAAAGAATTATACAAAAGAAAAAAGGGGTGAAAGTTCAGAAAAAGGTTTCCAAAATATGGAGGTAAAGATTATTTGTGAAAATTTGGTTTTTATAGATTTGATTAATCCTTTTGGTATTAGTGGTAATGTTACATGATATATCAATATGCACAATACACATCTCTTTACTTTTGGGAACACAAAGTTGCAGTACATGAGTGTCGCTACTCAAATTGTAGCTAAAGAAAATTAATGAGCAGAACCATAAGAGAACAATTTGTAGAAAGGAAGGAGTACCAAATGAGGATGCCACATGTGAATATGAAAAAAAATTGTAGGATAAAAAATTGGAATTGCTTGAGGACAATAAATCTTGAGTGGGTAGGACTATCATGTCCCCAACTAAATAATTTCTAAATAAGACTATTTGCAAATAATTTTCACCAACCTACTATGTCCTTAGGCTGAGATGGAGACATAAATTTTGTAATAACGGGATATGGGACCCAAAAGGAATTTAGTTTACCATATTCACATTTAAATGGGTCACATAAATTATAAATTATAATAAAATAAGGCGGCATGGGTTCATGAATACACTTGCAAGCTTGTGGAGCCTTTGGGTGACTAGATTTCCCACACATTTGGAATGATATTCAGCAAAATTCGAACACATGGGTAATGTAACATTATTGGATGGTGATGTAGTGTCAAATATCATATAACGAGACAAGTAATTCAAATTTTTAAAGGAAGGTAACTCCCATGGAAGAGGAAGATATTAGAAGGCAAGGTGTGCCACTTGGAAGGAGATTCTATGCACTCTATGACAACAAATGATGGAAGATTCTAAGAAAAGTATGAAAAATTCAGACCTGATTACTAACATATGAAAAGTATGACATGATAGGGATAAAAATATCCACCAAGAGGTTGAATTTGGGAGTCAGAGGCATCCATTCGAATTGGGAAAAGAATTGGAGCATGGAGAGGAAGACAAGTGTCATGACAATTACTAAAGCACTAATATGAGTTGGAGGAAGACCATGGAGGGAAATTCGACCTCAGGAGGCCTCATGAAGTTAATAAAATGATTTCATGAGGAAGGAGAATATATTTTTATCATTTTTTAAAATTTTCCTTTGGAAATTTGGATATCTTTTGCTTGTCCATTACATGGTGAGTGTTCACTCTCCCTGCTTATGAACAAATTTTGAGGGAGTTGGATTTATTTCCAAGTTGGTTTATGGAGAGGGAATTAATACCTCTCATTGGATATTAATGAAGGAGTTTTATTTTCAGGTTGAAGGTCCATACAATCGAATTCTCATCTATCTCCCTATTCTCTCATTCCTTCTTCTCCATTCCCCAACACTCTCATGTTGAAGGCGCACTTGTTGCAGTGGTGCTTGCGCTTTTATGAGAATAGTTGATGCCCAATATTTTATATATGATGTATGGATATGTAATATCATGTCCATATTATTTTTAAGTCAAATTTTTTAGGTTAAAACGAGCATCATTAAGTAACAATATGAGCGAGAAATAAACATTATCACAAGCAACCACATATAGACACACAATATACCCTGGAAACCCCATGCGGGGAAAACCAGCACCAATGAAGATCTTCATTACATGGCCAAAACTGGCCATCCAGGCCAAGTGAGCTAGCCACCGCTCACCTCCAGGCCTCTATACAATGGAGCCTCCTCAAGCCTTATAAAGGATTAATCACATGCAATACCATGGGACAATACCATGGGCTACAACAAACCATGTGCCCAAACCATGTGCAAGACCTAAACCACCTTTGACTTAATCCTGAGTCAAGGTTAACCCTAACAATCCCCCCTTTAAACTTGACTTGGAGTAATCACCAACTCCCCTCAAATATTTACCGAGGAATCTTACATACACCCCCCTATCACCTAGGTCTATCTCCTGACTTTACCGGTGAGTTACCAGGGGTATGCATGCCTTACCAGGTCTTACATCCATATGCCCATTTACATGTAAACTGCTCCATTACATTTTTTTTCATGTGCCTTCATGGTGACTAATTATAGCAACTCTACCGCTACTACACTTGCTGGACCTTGGACTTGGAAAATTTCTTCTTTTCACCTTCATGCTTTAAGGCCAACAGAAACCAAGCAGGAACTCAGTTTCTCTCTGGTTACTCCCTTTGTCAACATGTTTGTAGGATTCTGGCTAGTGTGAATCTTTTCCAGTTTTAACAGTTCTTCATCTAGAATAGATCTTATGAAGTGGTACTTGAGTTCTATTCCTTGAATGAAAAACTAAGTTCTTTTCCAGATGAATGGCACTCTGACTATCATTGTATAGCCTACTATTCTCCTTCTTCTTACCCAATTCTTCCATGAACCTCTGCAACCAAATAATCTCCTTACTAGCCTCTGTAGCAGCAACATACTCTGCTTCCATTGTTGAAAGTGCAACAACCTGTTGCAGTTTTGAAATCCAACTTACTATTGTTCCACCTACAGTGAACACATACCCTATGGTGCTCCTCCTACTGTCTTTATCACCAGCCATATCTGCATCAACATATCCCTGTAGAACAGTTTCTAAACCTCCAAAACATAATGCATGAGAAGTGGTACCTCTCAAATACTTGAGAATCCACTGTACTGCTTTCGAATGCTCTTTACCTAGATTAT
>LPNX010982257.1:144463-193866 GCA_001517045.1 Pseudotsuga menziesii | reverse complement strand
CTTCTACCGCCACTAGACTTAAAATAGTTCTAATTGAAGTCATTTTAACAACAGGAGAAAATATTTCATCAAAGTCTATACCTTTGTTTTGTGCAAACCCATTTACAACAAGTCTAGCCTTGTACTGCTTCTCTCCTCCATCTTCTTCCTTCAACCCGTAAACCCATTTATTCTCGATACCCTTTTTCCTATAGGCAACTTAACCAGATCCCAAGTCTGGTTTCTTACCAATGAGTCCATCTCCTCATCCATGCCTTGCTCCCACTTCTTTTAGTTTCTACCTGCATTGCTTCTTCAAAACATTCTAGCTCACCAGAATCAGTCATCAATAAATAATACAGTCAAGGAGAGAATCGTTCAGGGGGTCTACTTAACCTGGTAGACCTTCTTACAGTTGCAGGAGTTTCAGGTACCTGCTGCTGCTCTTGATTTTATGGTGCTCTTGGAACTTCATTTTCTTTGATTTCATCAAGCACTGTGTACTCTGTGTTTTCCTTTTCTTCTTTCTTTTCCTGCAACTGATCTTTGTACATGACCTTTTCATTGAATAGTACATCTCTACTCCTAATGATTTTGTGATTTTTAAGATCCCATAAGCGATAACCAAAATCATCAACCCCGTATCCAATAAAAGTACATTTCTTGGATTTAGCCTCAAGCTTTGTTCTATCATCTTTATCAATATGGACAAATGATTCACAACCAAAAGTTCTCAGAAATGAGTATTTTACCTGTTTACCTGTCCATGCCTCCTCTGGAATTCCACCATCCAAAGCGCTTGAAGGCCCTCTGTTTATTAAATAAACAGCAGTGTTTACAGCATCAGCCCAAAACTGTAAAGGAAACCCTGCATGCTCCATGATCGTTCCGTTCATCCTTTTAGACACACCATTTTCTTGGGGTGTTCCAGGGACTGTCTTCTCTCTATGAATCCCATTGTGTGAACAGTAACTGTCAAACTCCTTGCTGCAATACTTGCCTCCATTATCAGATTTGAGACATTTCAACCTTTTTCCTGTCTCATTCTCAGCCAAATATTTCCACTTCTTAAAAGTATCAAACACATCAGATTTCTGTCTAATGTAATAAACCCAAGTTTTTCTAGTTGCATCATCAATAAAAGTAACATAATAACGAGAGCCACCAAGAGATTGTACCTGAGTTGGTCCCCATACATCTGTATGGACAAGCTCTAACTTTTCACTCTTCTTTTGTTTCCCAACCCTGAGAAATCTAACTCTCTTCTGTTTTCCATAAACACAGTTCTCACAAAATTCCAAACTTACCTGCTTCATATCTGGAAGCAGTTTTCTTGAGTGGAGAATCTGCATCCCCTTCTCACTCATGTGTCCAAGCCTATGATGCCACAACGCTGCACCTGTTTTTGTGGAAGCTACAGAAATAGAATAATCAGCGTTATGAGGACATAAATATAACGTACCTATCCTATCTCCTTTTTCAATTACCATTGATCCTTTAGTGACCTTCCACCACGTTTCTCCAAACGTAGACAAACAGCCGCCATCTCCCAACTGCCCTGTTGAGATCAGATTTATTTTCATAGCAGGAATGTGCCTTGCATCCT
This sequence comes from Pseudotsuga menziesii, assembly GCA_001517045.1. Classification (NCBI taxonomy): domain Eukaryota; kingdom Viridiplantae; phylum Streptophyta; class Pinopsida; order Pinales; family Pinaceae; genus Pseudotsuga; species Pseudotsuga menziesii. The sequence goes on along the minus strand of LPNX010982257.1, from coordinate 192,281 downwards.
TTAGAAACCATTCATTTCCATTATTTAGTTTAATCCGTACCTTACCCTTTCCAACAATTTTACATGGTTCATCATCCCACAATAACACATGCCCAAAATCACCTTGAACATAATCATAAAAGAATTTCCTATGGGGTGTAGCATGACATGAAGCCCCTGAATCTAATACCCAGTAATCACTAGTATTATCTAATGCAAGAATCAAAGCATCTTGTAACACATCACCTACTACATTAGCTTCCTGGGTAGTCTCTTACTGCCTCTCACCTTTCTTCTTTGGTGCTCTGCAGTATTTCTTTAGATGTCCTTTCTTACCGCAGTTCCAGGATTCTATTTTTACGAATCTGGACTTGGATCTTCCCTTTTTAGACTTGCCACAATTTCCTGGGCTCCTTCCTCTCTCTTTTTGTCTCCCTCTGCTCTCCATGGTCAACGCATTACTTGATGTCTCACTTGTGCTTTTCCTTCGCATTTCCTCGCTAAGAATAACACTAACAACATCATCAAATTTAAGAGTGTTTGAACTAGGGACAGATTTACTTACAGCCATGACCAAGCTATTCCAACTTTCTGGCAATGAGCACAAGATTAGAAGAGCCCTAACCTCATCATCAAAGTTCACTTTTACAGAACTTAACTGACTGGTAAGTGTATTAAACTCATTTAAATGGTTAGCAACAGATCCACTTTCCGACATATTCATATTAAATAAACGCTTCATTAAAAATACCTTGTTAGAAGCCAAGGGTTTTTCATAGAGCTTACTCAATGTGCTCATCACACCCTCTGTTGTTATTTCTTTCGAAATATTGAAGGCCACCGACGAAGCCAGGCACAGCCGTATTGTTCCTAGTGCCTTTCTCTCAAGAACCTCCCATTATTCATCCTTCATAGCCACTGGATGTTTTGATTTTTCGCCCAACGGCAGCTACATATCTTTCTAGTATAGATAGTCCTCCATTTTCATCTTCCATAACTGATAGTTTTGGCCGTTAAATTTCTCGACCCTAAACTTTCCTTCTTCCGCCATTGCTCCCACTCGAACCAGGAACCCTTGTTTCCTGCGAGTTTACAAACCAAATAGACCTTTTGGCTCTGATACCAATTGTTAGAAAATAGGAATGCAAAGCAATAACATAGATACATTTAAATCAATAAACAAGATGCAAAACAAATTAAAACAGTACAGAGAGACACAGATATAACGTGGTTCACCCAAAACAATGGGCTACGTCCACAAACAAATTTTCCAGTCCTTTTATTGCAGTCCAGAGAGATGAAGGGATAAACCCTACAGCAAACCCGCAGCACTTCCTCTTCACACTCTCACAGTCTCTCTTCCAGTACAATACAATGCCCACATCCAGTACATTTACAATGGAGCCTCCTCAAGCCTTATAAAGGATTAATCACATGCAATACCATGGGACAATACCATGGGCTACAACAAACCATGTGAAATACCTAAAACACCTTTGACTTAATCCTGAGTCAAGGTTAACCCTAACAAAAATATCATAAATACATGTATAAAAGGCTTGCATTCCCATGCTCTTGAATAACTAGTTTTCATGGATTTTGGATTCAATCTTGTAGTTTTGTACCAGATTTGTATGAGGCATATTCTATGATTTGGATGATGTTGTGAAAAAAATATATGATGTATTACTCTGTAATTTGATTTATATATTCTATGTGGCTCAAAATCCAATAAAATCATGTGTGAAAATCTTGCATTCCCGTGCCAATGAATCACTAGTTTCCATGACTTTGGCTTCAATCTTGAAGGAGTCTTGTATCAGATTTGTATGAGGGATGTTCTCTTAGCTTGATGATGTTTTGAAATACATATGTTATGTTTCACTCTTTGATTTCATGAACCATTTCTTTCTGGGTATAAATCCAAGAAATCCATATGTGAAACTCTTGCAATTCCATGCTACTAATTCACTAGTTTTCATGTATTTGACTCCCATATTGAATGAGTTGTATACAAGAATTGTATGAGGGGATTTATATGGTGTATAATACTTTTCGGGAATAAATTTTTATTATGTATATGGAATTTATATGTAACATCCTTATTTTATCATTTAACTCTACCTTTCATACGTCAAAATCGAGCTAGTTATGCAATTTCCCCATAAGCAATTTCATTGAAAGTTATCAAATGAATGTGGAACTCTATAACCATTTTTGAGAACTAATAACCATGTGTAATGATAGTACATGAGGTATTATATCATTACCCTTAATTTTATTAAAATTTTGGTAGGTTATAACATGAGTGGGGAATACCAGTTGGCCTACACCCTAGGGGGGGGGTTCATCACAATTTCCTAGTAATTTTTGTCTTTTTGTCAGCAGCCCAAAACAAGGTTGTAGAGGTATAAATTCAGATAAAAAAATATACATAAACCACCTTTGTATTTTTTAAGTCTCACCATTACATTTCCTTTCAAATTTGGGACCATTTGGTGAACATCGGAACCCTCTAGAGTCATGACTAGTTAAGCTCAATTTTTTCCCAATTTGTAATTTTCTTCAAAATCCCAAGTAGGGACATTACAAGATTAGAATGCATGATAAATGTTTTAATGTTGTTGCATCAATATAATATGCATATTTTTCAAACATGCTATATGTGTATGTTCTAGATCCAAATCCCTTGCTGTAGATTCAATTCCCTTTATAGAAGACAACTCCACCCTTACTCTTTCAGTAGCCAATTTCAACCATCTCTCACCGTTTCAGGCATATAAAACTTCATGTGAGTCCAAATATAATTCCATAAGTTTCTGTAGGTATCTATAAAAAGGTTGGATCCCACGCTATTTTCATATCTAAAATTTGGGAGACTTTACTAGTTTTTGGATTGAGTTGGAAACATGGTTTCTGCACAATCCCATTTTCTCATTTTTCCTCCAAATTCCTAAATATTCATTTCCAAGATTTTTTGCTTCTACTTGAACTTAACCATTTTTGTACCAACCTGCACTGATTCTATATACATCCAGTGAAGCACCAGATTCTGTTGGGTTTCCACAGAAGTCCCAGGGACTAAAACCACATGGTCTTAGGACCATCCTGGGCATGATGTACCTAGAGAATGTGCCACCGCAGTATGTATGGAATCCAATACCTCTTATATGAGTGTTTTATAAATATTAGTGTCCATTATACATTGTAGTAAGGTTTCTTAACCCTACCCATGTTACATATATGAACTTTTAGTCACCTCCAGTGTCATTATCTGCAAGCCCCAAAATATATACTTTTGGTTCACCCAATTCCATGTATTTATGAGTTATTAATCCTATTTAATTTTTTCACAAGTTTTGTTTACAGTAAGTAACACTTTTGTTTCATTTGAATATGTTTCCAAACGAAGAAGTTATGAGCATTTCACCAAACCAATATATCCTCAATAACTCTCATGACCTTGCCTTGGTTTCCAATGTTTAAAACTTCCAATCATGGCCCCTAAATTGTATCGGAAGATCCTTGGAGTCAATAAGAATGTTTTAGGACCTATACCATGATACATATATTCAAATATAGAATATTTTTTTCCATGTGGGATTATTTAGAAAAAATACTAGCTCTTGGTGCCAAAATTGAGATAATTAAAGTGTTGTTCGAAGGTTGCAAGCAAACTATTCGACAAAAGTTCTGAACCAGATCAATAGTGATCAATTTGTGGGATTGGTATGTCTATAATTACATATTAGGTATGACACAATGGGTTATAAACTTGTCATTTTTTTTACACATCTTAAAAAATTCACAAATCCCATAAAAATAATTCATTGCATTAAAGAAAAAACTAAATGCCAGTTTTTTAACGAGTCTAAAGATATACAACATAATTTACAATATATCCACCAACATTGACAAGAATTGATATTTTATTTTATTCATTTATTCATTCAATCAAGGAAATGGAATCATAAGCAAAAGGAAAAATGGGTTAGAGAAAATTAAAATCACTTGATTCAAAGACTTGCACATCATAGCAACCTTAGCCAACTTCTCTATAACCCTCTAAGTTGAAGTGGGCATGAACGATCGATATCTCTTGGTATATAAATACATAATGATGTCTAACATTGAGGATGTAATCAACTCATAATATTTCCTTATGTAACCCATTGTTGGATCTTTCATGCTCATTATAATTACAGTTGGTCAAATTAATTTCCATTCGTGAGAGGTCTTAGTTGATGCTATGAGGGTAAAAGAAAATGAGTCTCTATTTTATTAAAAAAAAATTGTAGGGATGGGTTAATAATGTGCAAATTTGTGTACAAATCAAAACAATTAAATAACTTGATGTCATTGAACAAAATATTAAATATATATACCACACAATATGAAATATATACCAATAGTTGTATGACCAAGAAATCAAAATTCCCTCCAACTTAAGCTCTAAAATATGAGAATATCTTCGAAAATATGGGAAGATCAATGTGTAAGGTATGGGTGCATAGTAACATTCAACCAACAATCTATCTTCACAAGATCTCAACAAACCTTTGCAAAACCTTCTTCAATCCATAAGTGAAATTATTGTGACCAACTTCATGATATTACAACCTATCAATATTTTTTGCATTTCAAACGGAAAAATAAAGATAATGAATATACACATACTAGTGTTATTTTTATTGAAAAGGTAGAGTTATATGATGTTGTCTATGTTTCCATGAACAAGAAATAGGTTTCCCAAGATAATGTAAAGCACACGATATTTAAAATTCCAGCCTAGGAAATAATGGAATGAATGAAAATAAAGAAAATCATAAAGTTGCTTGAGCTTTAGGTCATGAACAAAAAAATGTACTATATCTCATCCACAAAATACTATTGTTTGTTGTTTTGACTTAGAATTTATCTATTATTCCACCCAATTATACACCATACACTATCTCAAACTTACAAGATGATAGCGAGGTGTAACATCACTCAAAAATTGAACATGATATTTTTTAAAATACAAACATTTCCACTTCATTACATAATACCCTTTAATAATCACACATAATTTCAAGATACATTATTTACAAATTCTCAACTTATATACATAATAAGATGACTAAACTACTAAATTGATGTGGATCCGTATAAACTATAATAATAATGATTCAATTTTTTAACTTCTGATGGTAGGGTTAGACTTCAATTTATTCGCTTGCATATAAAATCTGATTTCCTTTGCATGTTTATAATTGCCTTAGTCCTCAACCTCTCCAATCGTTTATATAACAAGTTATTCAATATTTGTTTCGTTATGAATTGATTAATTGTTTGCTCTTTAGTTTGAAGGGGGATTTCCTAAGGTTGGTGGAAGGTTTTACTTATCTTGGAATCTAAATTATATATTTTTATTGTAGGTTCACCATGCTTCAATTGTCATGGAGGTCACAAATATCTCCCCATAAAGGATCATTCCAACCTCCTCCAAGGTCAACAATTGAAGAGGTTTTATTAATAAAATATTATGATCAAGACTTAGGAGAAGTGGGTCGCACTTCCTCCCACATCCCTTTCACCTACCATATTAATGTTGATTAAGACTTGTTAAATTCTATGTAGCATAAGATCATCAACCTGCATGAATTCAAATGAGAAGAGAATGTTGCATAAGAGAGATAAAAATTTAGCATAGACTGATCAATTACTCATGGAAAAATTGTACACACATGGAGAGAAAATTGGAATAATATGATTATATTCATGAATCGGTAAATATTATGGATTGCATTGGTTGTACATATAGGAGAATTAGAATGCTTAATATAGGATTCGAATCTACCAACTTAGACTGACTCTTGAGCTAACTCGATGTGGAAAATCACCATTAGAGCTCACTAATGCAACTATGGATAAATAACTTAGTATACAATCACTTAACTGATGAGGGTAGGTGAAAAAAGGTGCCCACACTCCCTTCATTCATGCGAATTGGTGCTAGGATAACTGATAGTAACTGGAGAGTAACTAAACATAACTGATTACCTACTAAGGTCAACTAAAGGAGACTGTTGGTGGCACTCATAGTGGGTTCTGAAATTATAGGATTGGTCACTGGGATCCTAAACTCATGAAATAAGGTGAAATAAGTGGAATATGTTCTCCATGTACAAATGGTGTGATGAATACATCCTAAACTAGGAAAATAAACAATTAGACTATGTGGTCAAAGGGGGGATTAATAATAATCCCAACACTCCCCTTAATCTTGACTTTGGACAACCTGGGTCCTGGAAACTAACACCAAAGGTCACCCATACAATCTAAATGCAAAAAATAATAGCTACTTAATAAAACCGAGGAAATGGGGAAAACATCATGGGAACCCCCCCGCTAAAAATAAGCAGGAAGATCTAGATCAAGCTTTCATATCAAGAGAAAATTTATTCTTGAATAAAAAAACTTGTGAAAATATTTATGCAACCCGCATCTCTGTGGTGTAGTGAAGCAATGTGATGGTCCTTATGTGCACTAGTATTCTAGGACTATGCATGCGAACCTCTCCATCTTATTCCAACTCGATGATAATCAGGAGAAGGAATATTTCCTTTGTCTCTTCTTTCTGGAGGAAGAGAGACATGATCTAATTTGTTCTTCAGTGAGAATAATTGTTGATCAATCCTTACAATCATGTAGAATTTCTCTGGGAGCTTGTTACCCCTCTTTGAGGAAGTGACTTTGCTTGACATAGAACAAGGTTCTCTTTTTGAAACTGGGATCGTGTTCTCCTCATGCCAGATGGATCTCCAGTCATGTTCCTAGTTGCCTCAATAACCTTTTGTGCCCATTTAGGCCTAGGATTGGGAGTAGGGATTGGATTTGGATCTGTATCATTGTGAAATTCATCTTCAATTTTATAAGGTGATTCAACTAGGTCCTCTGCTTAGATTATGAATCTGAAACACTAATGGAAACATTATCATATGTAAAAGGTGTAACTAGAATGGTTTTACCTCTCCTTTCAAATGGTAGATGAGACTGTACTGGATCTAAGTATGGAAAAAAGTGTGAGAATTCATATTCCTTGGAGGCATGGTTTGCAACACCTTTCACTATAATCTTCGTAGTTGAAATATCTGAGATCTCCACTGAGCCAAGACCAAATACTACTCACTTTGGTGGGCTAGTATGTGGCATATGGTATACAGATAACAAATTTGCAGCTAAAGAGGGCACATAGAGTACTTATTTGAAAATTCCATGTTTTAACTTGATTGAACCCTCTCCTTAAAATCGAATTTATAAGGCACTCCCGATGTGAAAGGATTTGAACTAACAATCTCACCAAATTGGATTCGGCCCATGGATTGCATAGAAATTGATAACTTTGTATCTCTTCCAATTTCATTAATGAATCTATGGATGCAACTGTATGATTGGAGGCTCCTAAATCAATGGGGAAGGAATGTGATTTTCAACAACTAGCCTCTACTACATGACATCTCTCTTCATGATTTTCAATATTTTAGCTAGATTCAGTCTTCCTTGCGCCTTCAACGAGGGAAATATTGTTCTTCTCAATAATTTTTTCCATCTAATCAATGATATTATTTATATAGTACTTCTCTGTATGGTTTCCTTTCTTACAGTAAGAGCACTCGCCCTTGTCATACCTTTGATGTTTGTCCTTCCTAGAGCCTGAGGTTTCATCTGATGTATCAAACTCATCTTTAGGATCAAATTAAGTGTTCATTTTCTATTTACCTTTCTACTTCCTTCTTTCTTGCACAATCCTTGTCTCACCAGCTAAGAGAGTTTGATTTGGAGAGGCTCTGAGGGCTCCCATCTATATCAACTTGTATTGTTCCTGGATTAGAGACTCTATGAAGGCATCAAGGGATGTCATTTTCCAATTAGGAGTAGTCAGTCTCACATAGTGAAAATTAGAGTCAAACACTGAGAATTATGAGCCAAGTTTTCTCAATATGGAGAGCACCAATTGCTCATCCTTTTTATCAATCACACATTGCTTTCATTGCATGACCAACGATTTGAATTTAGTGAAGAATAATTGTATTATGTCAAATTTACTGGGTTGTAGTGCTATCAACTCATTCTCTAGGATATGGACCCTCATCTCATCTTGATTTACAAACAAGGACTCGAGTTTATCCCATACTTCTTTCAGAGTCTTGATTACATGAAGATGGAACAATAGCTCCATGGAGATGTGGATGCACATGTAACCAAAATATTCATCAAGCCTATCTAGATGCTTTGATTTTTCAATATACTGTCGGGTTTTGAATACTCTTCCCATGGTAATCCTATACATACCTTTGTTGTGCAAGTAAATCTACATGTCTTCCCTCCAATTAAGGTAATTGAAGGGTGTAATAATTTTTGGAGTGAGAGTTGTTGAATTATCCCTTTCACGGCTATATTGATCAACAATTATTCAAGAAATATTTGAATGTACCTGCAAAAACACTGCAAAACACTTCAATTCATATTAATTTATCTCATGTGACCCTTCACTTTGACATGTGCACTTTCTCTGAGTACATCACACCTGGATAGAAGTCTATGGACATAATCCAGATGGAGCAATGCAATTATTCCAGGAATTATGTGGAAACTCAATGGCTTCTGGTGCATCAATGGAAGTTTCTAAGATTCAAGAAAGGCATGGATACCTGATCTAATACCATGTTAAATTATATGAAGCATAGGATCATCAGCCTGGATGAATTCAAATGAGAAGAGAATGTTGTAGAAGAGAGAGAATAATTTAGCATACATTGATCAATTACTCATGGAAAAATTGTACACACATGGAGAGAAAATTGGAATAATATGATTATATTCATGAATCAGTAAATAATATGGAATACACTAGTTGTACATATAGGAGAATTCAAATTCCTAATATAGGATTCGAATATACCAACTCATCCTAACTCTAGAGATAACTCAATATGCAAAAATCACCAATGGATATCACTAATGCAACTCTGGATAACTAAATTAGTTTACAATAAGTTAATTGATGTGGGTAGGTGAACAAAGGCATACATACTCACTTCAGTCATGCAAAATGGTGCTAGGCTAACTGTTAGTGATCTAACTGATAGTAACTAGAGCATAACTGAACATGACTGATTACATAAGGTCAACTGAAGGAGATTGTTGGAGGCACTCAATGTGGGTTCCTAAATTATAGTGATTGGTCCCTGTGGATCCTAAACTCATGCAATTAGGTGTAGTTAGTGGAATATGTCCCCTATGTGTGTTGCTCATGCACTAATGGTGTGATTAAGACCTCCTAATCTACTAAAATAGACAATTATACTATGTGTTCAAAGGGAGGATTAATAATAATCCCAACAAGACTTAAGGCGACTAAAAAACTATGAGGTGGGGATTGTGAGCCACCACGCCTGCCCTTGTCAAATACCGTACCAAATATTAACATGCAGACTAGAAGTATTGAGAGTGTTGAGCTGGATAAATTTCTTTCCTTTCCAAATCATATATTTCACTTGCCATTTTTATTGTGAGATGAGACGTTATGCCTATCCAAGGGTGATCCAAGGAGCTCAATTCCTCTTCATGATGAGGGAATTGGTTAGATTTTAAATTTAATGTCCTTAAACCCTATAGAAATGCATGAGGGTTTATTATAGAGGCTTTAGTTTACCTTTGGTGCCTCTACCCTTCTCGCGAGGTAATGATACTCATGCTCTATGCTTTCCATTTCTTCTTTTTTTCATTTAGGATATTTGATTAGTTTTCAACTTGTCTTCCTTGGTTTGTAATTACTCACAGGTATGCAGGAGAGAATAGAGGGACATGATTCCTATGCTGGTGTTAACGGTGATGGAATAATCTCGAGTAAGGCCACCATAAAACTCAAACATGTTCCTTCAAACTTGAGGGATCTCATGAATTGCAAAAATATGCCAACATGGTTGCATAGTTATTGTAGGTTGTTTAATAGCCTATATAATCTTTACACTTATCTATAATTTTATGTTTTTGGTTCTCTTACAGAGTGTTTAAGATTTTACTTATTTTTTCCCTTTTCATAAAAAATAATTTTGGTTGTAAGTTATGAATTCAAACCCTGGGGGAGAAATCAACATCTCATGCCCATTATGTATAACTTTTTTTTTTAAAAGTAGCCTAAACTCTCGGTAATTATGCTTGAATAACATTTGTATCCATTTAATATTTTTGTTAGAACAGTAATCCAACCCCTTAATACCTTAGTATAAGTCCCTAGTCAATTTTATTGCATTTGTGCATTAATACATGATGGTTTGGACTTAGGTAGCTTAATTGGGCATAAAAAGTAGTTAAATTGGGGCATTCACACCTACATGAGCACTCCATCTCATTCAACCCTCCACATGTGTGCCTTCATCATTGATGGTGTGATACCATTCATTGAATGTGGACATTGTGTTTGACTAGGAGCGCTAGAGGTCGATTTTGTCCAATTTTGGATTGTTTTGGAGCATTTAATGCCACCTAAAGCCTCCCACTCACCTTATTTTTCACACCCACGCATGCCAAGCAGTAATGATTTCTTCAAGTCACTTCATCCATGTCCACACATCCATTCATGGCCATTTCCACTGAATTGCAGTGAGTTTGACCCACCTAGGGGGGATTGAGGCCAATTTGGCCAATTTCACTTATATAGTCATTTTGGGCTTCCAAAGCCTCACATGTTATACAGTCAAATAATATCCATTTTTAGTTCACATTGCATGTGTAAAATTGTTCTCTTTTAATGGTTTTTTGTTGGTTTTGCATGAAATTCGATTTGTGAGTTTCTCTAAGGATCCTAGATCTTGTTGTAGATAGAAATTATCACATGGTATCATAGATGAGTGGATTTTAGTGAGTTGCAAATCAATCTTGAGCCTTTGAGCTGCATTGTTTAGAGAAATTCCAGATAAACTTGAGTGTTTTTTGCAAGATTTCTGACAATTTTCTCACCATTAGCATGGGAAGAAATGGAAGAAACCCACATCTTGCTTACCCCCTTCAATTTCTTCAATTTGAAGGTAGAAATGGTTATTCAATTGAGATCCAAGGGTCTCTACAGAGCTACCATGGGCACAGAGGTGGAGCCAAACTCTGTTGTAGAGAAAGCTAAGCACTTCAATAGACTTGATGAAGCATATGGATTGTTGTGCCTAAGTATCTCAATAGAGCTCTTGTTTCATATAGACAGTTTAACAACTTGAAATGAAGTCTAGGTCAAACTAGAATCACTCTTTGGGACAACTGATGAACTGAGAGGCTACACCTCCTTAAGAACGAACTCATAAGCCTAAGCCCAGTGCATTTTGAGACTATCCAGGAGTTCTTCACTAAGTTAAATTCTCTAGTGCTTCAGCTAAAGTAATGTGGAATTGAGAAGAAAGAGGATCAGTTGATAATGTCAAACCTTTCAAAGTTGGGTCCAAAATTCTCTGTGTTTGTCAGCGCTTTTCATCCCGACAAATTGACACTTTGAAACTGGAAAATGCCAAGAATAGCTAGATTCATGGAATCCATCACCCAGAAGCAACACAAGATAGTCCAAATGGGTACCATCAAGGCTAAGGATCAATATTTTTCCATGGGTGTTTCGAATGCCTCCAAGGGAAAGTAGAAGGCAAAGAATTCAAAGCATCCAGAGAAGAGGAAACCAGAAAAAACCCTAATTCACTGATGGGGATTTGAATCCTCCCAAGGAGAAGGACAAGAAGGGGAAAGAGAAAAAAAAATGCACATATTTCCACAAGGGATGGAATCTAGAGATCTCATGCATAAATAAAACCTTTTACCATATGGTACAACTGTTGGAGAAAAACAATATCCCTGTCCTAGATGGCACAAGGAAGAAAGATGGCACCTCCACTTCAGACAACAAGGAGAAATTCAATGCCTTGGTAGCATGTACCTCTCATTCCTCAACCTTCACCATTGATTTAGGGGCTTCTATACACATGATTTACACCAGATATCTCTTCTCCTCCATGCATTTGAATGCTGGCCCAATAGTTCAAATGGGAGATGTCTTTGAAATCTAGACCAAGGGAATTGGTAGGATTGATTTGGAGCATGTTTACTTCAGTGATCTTCTCTATGTACGTGAATTGGTAGAAAATTTGTTGTCAGTATATCAAATGACTCATATAGGAGAATGAAAGAGAGCAACATTCACTCCTGACTTGGTAGATATTGCAGAAATCTCATCAAACCAAGTTGTGGCGGTTGGGTATGCAGACCACCATGAGAGGATGTACAAGTTCTCAAATTTCCTCCCTAATTCCAATGACCAATCGCTCCTCGCACATGCCAATTAGAATTCAAAGCTATGGAATGAGAGTTTTCGACACATGAACTACAAATATCTCCAAGCAATACACAAAGATGATATGGTTGAACGACTTCCTCAAATCAAATCATCAAATGGAGCTTGCATTGGGTGTGTAGTTGGGAAGCATCCAAAGTGTAGCTATGAGAAGAGGAAGGAAAAGAGATCCTCAAAACCTATTGTATTAGTACATTCAGACCTGATTTGTCCTCTACCAACTCCCCTATGGTGGATCAAGGTATGTACTCACATCCATTAATGACAACTCGAGATTCTGTTGGGTGTACTTCCTTAAATTGAAATATGAAGTTTTGAGCAATTGAATATTTGGAAGGCCTTAGTAGAGAATAAAAGTGGGAATAAGATAAAAATCCTTAGGACTGATATTGGGAAGGAGTATTTCAATAAAAATATACATCACCTTTGTGAGGAATGTGGAATTCAAATGCAACATTCAATTCCCTACACACCACAACAAAATGGTGTAGCAGAGAGGAAAAATAGATCTCTCAAAGAGATGGCCACATGCATGATTGAGGCAAGGGATATAAGTCCCAAGATATGGGATGAGGCCATTAATTGTACTGCACATATACAGAAAATGGAATTCCACAAATCATTCAAAGGAAAAACTCCCTGCGAGGCATGGTTTGGCCATAAACCAAATGTCTCGAATGTCAAGATTTTTGGATCAAGAGCATGGGGTCGAATTCCTTCTGAAAAGAGGAAGGCCTTGCAGACACAAAGCAAGGAATGAATAATGTTTGGCTATGGTGAGGATTCAAAAGGTTACAAACTCTTTGACACATCCACACTCAAGACTTTCATTGAGAGGAGTGTGCAATTTGAAGAGGAACCGATACCAGATTTTGAGCTTGCACTAGGGGAATGCTCTTCTCCCCAACACCTTGATGAAGTAAGTGATGATTCATGCTCTGTATTTTATGATATTTTTGATAATTATATGGATGTAGATGAAATTTTTGTATATGAGTCACCATCAAGGCCCAAGTGGGATGAAAAAATCATACAAGTTGCAGGGGAATTGGCAGGCAATCCCCAAGAGCCTAGGAAGACTAGATATCAATCTAAGAATGCTTCCTTTGCAAGTGAAATTTCTCTTGATGAGTACTATTATATGTTGTTTGTATATGATCCACAGTCATATCAGAAATATTTTCATGACCCAATATGGAAAACAAAAATGGAAGAAGAATTCCATTCTCTCTAAGAGAATGAAACATGGGAATTGGTTCCCCTTCCTCCCAAGGGGAAGCTTGTTCAATGCAAGTGGATATTTCATACAAAAATTGATTCTGATGGTTTAGATGTGAATTACAAGGAAATATTAGCTTCTAAGGGCTACTCTCAATTCCATGGTGTGGACTACACCGAGACCTTTGCATATCTTGCAAAGATGGATTCCATAAGACTAGTTCTAGCAATTGCAACTAGTAAGGGTTGGCAAGTACACCATATGGATGTCAATAGTGCATTATTACATGGTGAGCTACAGGAGGATATCTACATGAAGCAAACTGAAGGTTTCCAATAGGGTCCTTAACTTGTTTGTAGGTTGAAGAAATCACTATATGGACTCAAGCAAGCCCCCAAGGCTTGGTATGCAAAAATGGATGCCTTCTTGCTCTCAATTGGTTTCATTAGATGCAAATAAGATCCAAATGTATATTTTCAGAAAAATGATGGTATTTTGAAGGTTATTGTACTGTATGTAAATGAAATCTTGATTACAGGGAGCTGCAACACTTAAATTGGTTCAATTAATGCATCTCTACATAATGAATTTGCCATGACAGATCTAGAATTGCTAAGGAAATTTTTGGGTTTGGAAACTGAGCAATATGAAATGGAAATCATGCTGAGTCAACCAAAGTATGCTTCAGACCTGATAAATAAGTTTAACATGGCTGATTGTAAGGAATCCAAGTTCCCTTTCATTTCTGGCATTAAATTAGGTGAATTTGGCAATTCTCTTTTGGTAGATTGTACATTGTACAGGAAACTAATTGGTAGTTTGTTGTACCTTACACATACAAGAACTGATTTGTCTTATGTCGTAAGTGTTGTAGCAATAAATATTCACTAGAAACATGAGCTCAACTGGAAGGAAGCCAAACTAATCCTCCAGTATGTCCAGGGAACAAAGAATTTCGGGGTGCACTATGTAGCTAGTGCTTCACTTCAACTAGTTGGATTTTCTGATTTGGATTGGGCTGGAGATCCCACTGACAAAAAAACAACTTTAGGATTTTTTGTCATGCTTTCTGAAGGTCCTATTCATTGGTATATAAATAAACATCATACCATTTATTTTTCTTCAGCAGAGGCTGAGTACAGGGAAACAATCAATGTAGCTACACATTGCGTTTGGTTGTAGGGAATTCTTCGGGAATTTGGTTTCACAATTTATTCTCCTACCAACATTTGTGTGGACAATCAAAGTTCCATAAAGATATATACTGATCTAGTTCATAGGAAAATAAAAAATCATATTGATATCCATATTCACTACACTCAGGGCTTAGTGCATGACAGAGTGGTTTCTTTGCAGTATTGCTCATCCACTGAGCAAACTGCCGACATTTTCACCAAGACTTTCACTGAGAAGACCTTCACTCACTTGAGATATTTTCTTGGAGTCAGTGATGGATGGTGATTTTTGATATTTTTTTTGCAAGTTTCAGCCCCATGTCCATTCTTTAGGGAAGGTTTTGTCCCATGTGGTTTTCCTTCTTTTCCTCACTTCATATGGACAAATAAAATTTTGGATTATGTATTGAGGTGACTTGAGCCTTTCCTACCAAGGCCTCCCACTTTATTTTATAAGTTGTAATAAGTTTTTGGTTAATGGAGAGTTTTAGAACAGTAATCCAACCCCTTAGTACCTTATTATAAGTCCTTGGTCAATTTTATTTCATTTGTGCATTACTACATTATGGTTTGGACTTAGGTAGCTTAATTGGGCATCAAAACCAGTTAAATTGGGGCATTCACACCTACATGAGTGCTCCAATTCAGTAAAAAATCCACATGTGTGCCCTCATAATTTTTGGTGTGCTCCCATTCATTGAATTTGGACATTTTGGTTGACTAGGAGTACTAGAGGTGGATTTTGTTCAATTTTGGACTGTTTTGGAGTATTTAATGCCACCTAGGGCCTCTCACTCACCTTATTTTTCACATCCATAGATGCCAAGGAGTCATGATTGATCCAAGTCACTTCATCCATGTACACACATACATTTGTGGCCATTTCGGATGAGTTGGAGCGAGTTTGTCCCACCTAGGGGGGATTGATGCCAATTTGGCCAATTTCACATGTACACTCATTTTGGGATTCCCAAACCTCACAAACCACTTCAAATGTAATATAAACCTATTAATAACATATTCACATGTTAGACAGTCAAATAATGTCCAGCTTTAGCTCACATTGCATGTGTAAAATTGTTCTCTTTTAATGGTTTTTTGTTGGTTTTGCATGAAATTCGATTTGTGAGTTTCTCTAAGGCTCCTAGATCTTGTTGTAGATCTAAATTCTCACAATTTTCTATATTCATGCATTAATAATGCTTGTATGTTTTAATAGCCTATATTTGTGTTTAGTCTTTCCCTTGACATTCCCAATGGCTTTGCCTAAGTGACTATAATAATGTGGTCTTGGTTCCTTTTTGTTTCTTTTAGTTATTTTTGTTTTAGAGGACACAACCCTGAGGTGTATCCTTTCCATCACTATAATCCTCCCTTCGTGGAAGTATGCAACTCCTGCTACCAAACTCCTGTACCATGAGCATGCCCAAGGGTTTTGATCCTGGGTTTTGTAAATGTTGCTACGTGCTCTTATTGTTGAGTGCTCTTGGTGCTTTTCTAGATTAAGGGAGAAGGATTCTGGATCAGACCTAACCTACTTATCATTAGTATTATCTAGATTTGAATTTTACATTTGGTTTATTGCTCATTCATTATAACTGGTATAAATACTACACACGGCCCTAAGGGGGGTGGTCATTTGAACAATAATATTGTAACCCTACTTATAGATTGATTTCATAAAACAACTCTATTCCCAAATAGAAAACATTTATTTGTAACTAAAAGAGGGTGTAGGATAAAACCCCTTGACCCACAAACTTACCAAATTAACTCGACCATCACCTTGTGAGCTTTGTGTAAGGGTTCTTGTTTGATTTTTTTTTTCCTAACCAGGAACCTGTACACCTTATACAAAGCAGAGCTAGAGTTGGAGTAGATCACCGAGTCCAATTTGTAGGAGTAAACATAGGTTGGGGCTATCCTTAGTTTTAATGTGAGAACAGTATGTCCAACGGAAAGTAGAACTGTCATCATGGTTGCACAAGGCATTAAAGGATGACAACACCCCCCACAAGATAATACTATGGTCCCCCCTCGCAAGGAAAGTAACCTGGGAATCCATTGAGTCAGGCATAGGACCCACCATTGGCTCACAAACTCAATCCCTCACCATGATGTTTGAACATGAGACCTCATGAGGACCAAACCCCACAAAGGCCAACTGATCTACACCTCATGGCTTCTTGTTTGACAATTCTTATAATATCTTTGTTTAGAAAAGCATGTGGCTCGAGCTCCAACCCTATGAAAAATATGATTTTATTATTTAGTCACTATGTAACGTTTGTCTTTGTCACGGCCGTGGCTCAAATATCAACTCAAGTCATTATGTTAAATAGTTAACTACTTGAGTTATGGTATCATTGTGATATCGTTCATTAGAAAACTTAATGGATTATAAAAGATCATTTGATGATATTCCTATGAGTTAATAGTTTAAACGATACTTGTTTGATTTCATTCTATAGCTTAAAATTATATGATATGACCTAGTTACTTTACGATTTTGTTTAAAGAATATTTATTTTGGCACTGTTTACTTATGTTTCTATTGTCTAATATTTAAACAAATGTTTATGCTATCTCTTTTTGTCTCTTGTTTATAAAGTTTAAGATATAAAAAAGATTTACATTATGTCTATCATATATAAACAATATTTGTTTTGCAATGCCAACTTCCAGCTCTTGATGTCAAAAATATTAGAGTCGACAAGTCGAGGTTGTTCGTTGGGTAGCAATTTTCTTATTTTGACTCTCAATATCGAAACATCAAAGTTGACAAGTCAAGGAGGTTTGGTGAAGGACTTGTTTTTTGGTTATAACTTTCGATTCCCGACATACAAAAGGTAGTGGTCAAAGTCAGTAAGTTGAAGCTTACTTGTTGAATACTCGTTGTATGTTATGACTTTCGACTTATGATATCGAAAATATCAGACTCGGCGTGTCGCGTTGGTTTCATTGGGAGCCCATTTTGTGATTCCAACTTATTACTCCCTATGTACGGAAGATAACTGTCGGAGTCGGGAAGTTGAAAGGGTTGTTCATTGGAACCGTTTTGAAATTCCTAATTCTGACTTTCGATGTATGGAAGGTAGTGGTTGGAGTTTGGAAGTTGGGAGTTGTTTGGTAAGAACTAGTTGTGCATTTTGACTTCCATTTTCTGATGTCGAAAAAATTCAGGAAGACCTAGAAAAGTCATCAAGTCATAATTGAGCTGTCAGAGGTGGAATTTGGCAGTTGGGATTGTTTATTCATGCTAATTAAAGGTTGATTAAGCAATCTTACTGAATTCTTAGGATATTTATCCTATGGATTTCTATGTTCCACATTGTTTGGTACTGGTTCTTAGGGTGATTTGGAAGCCCAGTTTTTTGAAAGGATCCCTTCGATTGTCGGTTTGATCAAGAGGGACATGATAAAATGGTATCATAGCAAGAAAAATTTCTAGAATGGAATTGAAAGGGTTCCCTGTCACCTCAAAAGGACATTGAGGTGACCAAGGATATTACACAGTGAAACCAAAAGGAGATAGCCTAGTGCAACTAGCGCACATCTTAGATAGGAAGTTTAATTTGCTCAAGAATATAGAGATAGGGCAAGTAAAGATCCAATGGACAAAATGCATGCCTAATCAAACAATATGAGAGATTGATGATTCTATAGGGGAGGCATGCTCACAAATATTTTAAAAAAATTGATGTAAATTTTGTAAATGCACATAGTGCTTATATGCATTGAGGACGATATGTAAATTAGGGGGGGGTATGAGACACCCTATTTTTAACCACATGTTGTAATTATGCATGCAATGATGCAAAGGATACAATCCATACACAAATGGTCCATGATGATCAAATATTTTGTAAATATGTACACTTGAATATAATACAAAAACCCTTTACAATTGTAATGAAGAAGGATGGAGAAGAGAAGGGTGGATACAATTCCACAAATGGGGGAAGTGAAAGGAGGATAAGGGGGGGGGTAACCCTAGTTGGTATTAACATAATTCCCTAGCCTTACTTGTCAACCCTAGTTAGAAAATTTACCTCAAAGTTCTCAAACCATTAAATTATTAGGGACCATGGCATAATTAATCTTGGTGTATTATCTTAAGAGCGGATTAAAGGGGAGAAAGTGGTCTCCTCACTAGGAGCCACATGGAAAGTGTAAAACTTGCACATATAATGTTGTAATTGAGTTAGAGAGTTATGTACTCATTCCATAATTAATTCCACCATTCAATCATTCACTCCATTATTTTAATTTCTTCTCTTGTTGGTTTATCACAAGAAAAAGTAGAGAGGTGAACATGAGTTCCATAGTTTCTTATGACAATTACCATAGGAAATAGGTTCTATTGGTTGGGGCACCCTTATGAGAGGAACTTGGCATATATTTGAGATGCCTAGAATTCTAACATGTAAATTACCTAATCAGCTTATGTTGGAGCATTGGAAGGGAATGGCGATAACTCATAATATGATCACGGGGGATTCACTTGTTGACCAATGTCCTATCACTTTANAAAAATGAACCAATATATTGCAGGTATTGGGGGGATGAGGGGTTTAAGGTGGGGGTGGGTAGGGTGGTTTATAAGGATTGAGGTATAAAAAGGGGTGGGGAGGGGGTTTCGAGAAAAAGAGTTTGGGTCAATATCTCTAAAAATTAAGGGTATTCTTTAATATCCCACGATCACACGTGCTATGTGAGAGGTTCACTAAGTGAAGTCCCTGTGAATATGGTGTAGAGAATAATATCCCATTCCTTGTGTTGTGTTGTGTAGACTTATTGGGATTGTTTTGGAGGGGGGTTCTACACTAGACAGTTGCATGTGTTATGGCTAGATAGAAGAGCTTGGAAATTCACCCTTATGGATTGAGCCATATCCCATGGGTGACCTCTGTTATAGAAAAGAAAAGTGTGGTAGAGTGTCTAATGGTGGGAGGAATGTCCTTCACCTACAATTAGTTGTTGGACCCTTTTTTAAAGTAATACCTTGATTTACGAAGGCTAAATAGTTTACATATATACATTTGATAGTTTTCTAATTTGTTGCATTTAAAGCTTCTTTCTTTAAACCAAAAAAATATCACAAGTAATGACTTAAGGATGTAGGCACTAAAAAATGTGCACATACTTTGCATCATCTCATATTTTGTAATTGTTCAACATTTAATTTAATTTTTTTTTGTAAAAAACATAATATTTTCACAATATGGATTTGATTTATGAAGGAAAACACTTGCCAAAATGGAGATCAAGATTGTGTAGGATTAAAATGATTCAAAGCATTACCTTTGGTTGTGAATTATTCTAGCATAACTTTGACAAAAGTTTTGGTTGTTGACATAATTCTTAAAATCAAATTTTTAGGTAAAAGTTTCATGTTTCTTATAAGGATTTTAAGGGTGTTTGATTCAAATCAAGTTCTTCTAAAACTCATATTTTGACAGATCATTCAAATCACCTTTGTTTTTATGCTTTCACTCACACTCATAAATGTTAAGTAGTCACTTCAAAATCACATCTTTATTAATGCTTTCTCTCACAACTATAAATGAATCACATCTGAATTAATGCATTCACTTTGTCATAGATATGAAGTAATCCTTACCATTCACTTTTCATTGAGTTCCCAAAAATACATCCCAAACCATTTGAAAGAAATAATCAATTTCTATGTCATTTGTCTGATTAAATCCCATGAATTACAAAGAAAGAATGTATTGCATGACTAGAATGGTACCTGCATGGCTAGTGACATGATGTAATCCTGTTGTTGGCTATTGGCTACGAACTTCAAGGTTTTTGTCACCCTTCAACAACAAACCAAAAACTATATAGCGATTTTACAATAAATAAGTAAGTAAAAACAATTTATATACAAACATTTGAACTAGATTGGACCTATCACTATATATCCCCTTACCAGAAAAAATAAAAATTTAATATATATATTTGAGATAAAAAAAGTTAAAATTAAAATTAAAAAAAAAAACAAAAAAATTGCAAAAAAAATTGATCTTTCTCCATACTTCACAAGTGAAAGAAGCTTTATACTTAACCAGTGAAAGAAGCTTTAACACTAAAGCTTTTTAAGATGTATTTGATCTTTCTCCATACCTAACAAGTGAAAGAAACTTTAACACTAAAGCTTTGTTAAGATGTATTTGGATTGAGACATGAATTATCACAATTATAAACATTGGTTTCCAATAAATAAATTATATTATTACAATAATAATTTAACTACTTTTTTTTATGTTTAGAATTCAGTTGCTTGTTTCTTCCTTTTTCGAAATATATTTTCTCTAAATTTGAGAGGAAGATATGGATTTTGTGACAATTACACTGAAGCTTCAAAAAGTTGTGAACAAATGATAAGGAAAGCTTTTGGTTTGAAATTATTTAGAAATTTGAAATATCATATATTTATTTTTTTCCACACCATATTGATTTGAAAATATTAGAAATTTATAAATTTGAAATATAATATGTTTATTTTTATAAAAATTAAAAATAAACAAATAAAACTTTCACTCTTCTTACGATTTTGAAAAATGCAATTTGTATATCAATTTCAAAAGTTAAAAATTAGTTTCATTCATTTTTAAATTGAAAAAAGTACAATGTTGTTAAAGTTAGAACTTGTATAGATTTCAAAAACTTAATCGTAAGTATCATAAATTCATATAAAAT
Organism: Pseudotsuga menziesii; assembly: GCA_001517045.1. Classification (NCBI taxonomy): domain Eukaryota; kingdom Viridiplantae; phylum Streptophyta; class Pinopsida; order Pinales; family Pinaceae; genus Pseudotsuga; species Pseudotsuga menziesii. The sequence goes on along the minus strand of LPNX010982257.1, from coordinate 170,830 downwards.
ATGAATAAAAAAGTTTTAATAGTATTCTTATTGCTTTCAATTGGAATTCACAATGATATTTAATAGTTATTACTTACCATTATGATTTAAGATGATATTTTGGTGTGAAGTTATAACCCTTTATCCTTCACAATATAAGTAACTTCATATTACACCTCATTTAAATGGTAATGTTTCATAAAATACTTATAACATAAAAACAATATTAATTAATTAGTTTAATTTTTTTTTAATTAAATATAAAAGCATCGTAATAAATAAGTTTTAAAAATAAGTAAATTATATATATATATATATATATATATATATAGATAGATAGATATATATATATATATAGATAGATAGATATATATATATATCATTTACAAAATGTGAATTTAAAGCTATATATTTGTACGTCAATTAATTGTTAGGAGTAATTTATTTATCGACGATTTGCATTGGGCCTACATGATGTCGTCAAGTGGATAGCTTACTCTATTAGCCATCTCAATGATACCAAGACCACCATCGTCAGTTTCTTCTCTAGTGTTTGCCTAGTCTCTAGATCGCCCAACTGCTTACAAGCTCTTGATCACGTCCGAGTGTAAATTGTTTGTGGGTCCACTCAACCATCCATGTCAATTGGGAAATCCCATCCATTTCAAGACCCAATCCATCGCGATCCATGCATTAACTGCATGGATTTCTACTTGAAAATGGATTTGAACATAGCATGCCTGCCCTCCCCTGCTTCTTCACTGCACTCCACCAAACTATTTCAGGAAATCCACTAGTTCAAGTAATCCACCATTCTCAACAACAATCCACAAGTTCAAGCTTCAGTAGTGGGTGATCACCTTCATCCCTAACCAACTCGACAAAAATCCACCAATATTTTCACTTTGATACACTTGGAAATTTCTCTGCATATTAAATTGCTTATACAATTACTTCATAATGTTCCATAGATCCTAGATTAAGTTGATCAAGTTAGACCCATGGAAACACTATTATATGTGAGTAAAAGCCCAATTCGTTGGGTTACAAAGTAAAAACAAGCAACCTGCAATCTCAGATTTACGCACAAAGAAAGAATCCTAATCCAGATCGTGCATAGGTGCACGCTGGGGAAAACAATCGACTGAATGAATCGAGTTCTATTATGGCGGAAGCATACAAAGAAATACAATAAAGTAGGAAAACACACTAGATTGACAAGAATATACATAGACAATATGCAAGAATTAAAACCAATTTATTATTTATGCTCCTTCAAAGATGGAGGAATTAGATGATGATTAGAAAGATGTCTATATTACATAATGTACATGCTTATATAGAGGATGATGAGACGATTGGGTGACTACCCTATATGCTCAGTTACAAGAAGTTATAACGGTCAGAAGGTCAACCGCAGCAGAACATTTTTATATGATGTCGGTTGAGAACCTGTCAGTTGTCGGTTGTCAAGGTGGACCTGACAGTTGTCGAGGAAAACCTGTTGAAGGCAGACCTATCGGTTGTTGAGGCGGACCTATTGATTGTCGATTGGATAATTCCTCCTTCCTTAAGAAACAATGGTCTCCATTGTGTATCCGTTCAGGTGAGGAAACTTGTCAGTGACTTCATTAGCAGAGTACCATTTTCCTTGCGTTGGGAGTTGTCCAGCTTTAGCCACTTGAAACAAGGGAATGGATTTCGTCCTTGTAAGGTGCATGCGTCATCCCAAAATGGTATCACAAAGAAGAGGTTCCTGAACATCTATATGGATGTCTTTGGGTTCTACTGTCTGCAAGTTTTTATGTTCCAATAATGGTGCATGGTATGGTCGAAGCAGATCTACATTGAAAACTAGATGTAGGCCAAGGAAGGCAGGAATGTCGAGTTGCAAAGTGTTTTCTCCAATATGTTTAAGGATGTTGTATGGACCATATCTCAAGGGTTTCAACTTTCTATATGGACCAGTGAAGTGATCCTTCTTTATATGTAACCAGAACTCATCCCCAATTTAGAATGAATGAGGAATACAATGCTTGTCATGTTGAGCCTTAGATTTTGCATTTTCTCATTGTAACATCTCTTGTGCTTTCTTCTGGATGTTGTAGATTTTATCTCTGAATTTCAATACTTTCTCTACTTCTTGTCCTTTGAATTTGGTGTTGTTCGACTATGTCGATGAACTGATTAAGTCAATAGGTGTTGCGGGTTGAAATCCGTAACAGATCTCAAATGGACTCTTTCCTATAGAGATGTGTTGAGAACGATTATAGCTGTGTTGTATGTATGGAAGGTTGTCATCCCATGTTCAACGATGCTTGTGGTTGTACATGCGAAGCAATTGTACAACTAAGCGATTTACAACTTCTGTCTATCTGTCTGTCTACAGATGGAAGGTTTCCGACAAAGAAAGTCTTGTGTCAAGCTATTGCCATATATTTTCCACAAGGTGCTGACAAATATAGCATCTCTGTTGGAAATAATGGTAGTATGGAATCATGCTGATGTTTGGTAGTAGGATATCCTGTCAAGTATTCTATAGAAATATATTCCCATGGTTGACTAGGAACTGGAAGGGGTGTATAGAGTCCTTGTCGTTGATTCGATGGTTTAGCAATGGCACAAACAACGCACGATCGAATGTACTTGTTGACATCAGATTTAAGTGAAGGATAGTAGAAACACTTTTTGAGGATAACAAGTGTTTTTGCGACTCCAAAATGTCCTGCAGTCTTGCTATAGTGCGTGTCCCAGATGACATTTTGTCGATGCTCATCGGTCGGTACACAAAGATGTCCAAGCTTGTATAGCAAGGCGTCCTTTAGGAAGTAGTCAGTAGTCAACAACTTGTCAGTTTGAAGCTATAGATATATTGTAGAAAAATCCTAGTTTACTGAATACAAATGCGGACAACTAGTGGTGTCATAGCCCTGCATACTCATCACTGTAGACAGTAGAGTAATGGGTGGTCTGCTGAGACAATTCGCTACGGCATTGGATTTTCCTTTTCCATACTTAATTACCAACTGAAACTGTTGCAGGTAATTAATCCACTTGATTTGTCAGGTTGTTTGTAGTTTTTACTGAGTCGGAGTGAACTGCAAATGCTTAAGGTCAGTGAGGATGATTGTTTCCCTGCCAAGAATGTAGTGTCTCCATTTCTTAAGAGCTTGCACAATGGTGTATAGTTCTTTTTCATACGTCGAGTACCTTCTGACTATGTTGCTAAAAGTCTCATAATGAAATGTGACTGGGTGACCTGACTGAGTGATCACTTCATTGAGGGCACAGTCCGATGCGTGTATCTCAATCTCAAAGGGCTGATGCAAATCAGGTAACACAAGTACTAGTGCAGTACAAAGCTTGTTTTTTATTTGTTCATAAGCTTATTGCTGTGTTGGTATCCATTTGAAGACATTTTTCTCATTTCCTTTTGTCAGCTAATTCAAAGGCGATGCGACGTGATTGAAGCCAAGTATGAATCGTCGATTGAAATTCTCTAAACCAAGAAAAATTCTTAGTTCATGAATGTTTTGAGGAATGGGACAATATTTGAGGATCTGTACTTTTTCTGGGTTGACTTGAATTCTTGCAGAGTCAATTACATACCCCAAATACTTGATGTTGGTCATCACAAATGAGCATTTGTCCATGTTCAAATATAGCATATTTTGCTAGAGAGTGTCGAAAAATTTCTGAAGTTGTTTGACATGTTCTTCCCATGATCGACTAAAAATCAAGATATCGTCGAGATAGACAATGACAAATTTACTGATGAAAGGTTGTATAAATTCATCCATATATATCATCAAGGTTGCAAGTGCATTGGTTAAGTCGAAAGGCATGACTAACCATTCAAACAATCCTTCCTTGGTTTTGAAAGTCGTTTTCCATACATCAGTGGACTCGATTGGATTCTGGTGGTATCCCAACTTGAGGTTGAGTTTCATAAATAACTTAGCACCTTTCAAATTGTCAATGAGTTCATCAATCCATGGAAGAGGGTATCTATTATTCACTGAAATTTTGTTGAGATCTCGGTAGTCAATGCACATGCGCCAAGTCATGTCTTTATTTGGTACTAAGACGATTGGACTTCCACAACGAGAGGAGTTGGGGTTGATACGACCCTTGTTGATCAAATACTAGATTTGTCTATGAATGCATTCATTTTCAAGAATGGGTCTTCAATAAATAGATGCGTTAGGTAATGAAGAAATAGGAACAAATTCAATGGAGTATTTTACCTTACAGTGCAGAGGTACTCTATCTGGTGCTTGAAATATGTTATGGTATTCTTCAAGAATGTTATCGATCTGTTGTTGTTGTCAGGATCTGCATTGTTCAGTGAGTCGACTCGCTATTGCAGTCTTCCTGGAATGTTGAGGCTTTATCATCATTAATGAGAATTTTTGAGCATGATTGATAAGATTCTTTGTTGCTTTGGCATATATCATAGCAACCATTGATGTAGGTTGTCGCTTTGGTATGCCATACCATTGGTTTCAAATTTTGACAATCACTTTCTGAGGTCGTGACTCATATGTACTGTTTCAATCCCATAGGTAGGGTTTACCGAATAGGGCGTCGACTACGGAAAGCGGTGCCATGTCACAGAGTACTTCATCTTCAAAAGGATTAATGAAGTAAGCGAGTAGCGATTATCGTGTGATCCTTAGTTCCTTCCCATCCTTCATCTAACTGATATTGTAAGGTTGAGGATGTGGAGTGGTGACAAGACCTAATTTCTTCACAAGATCTTTAGAAACAAAGTTCTTCTGGCTACTGTTATCCACAATCATATGTAATGGATTGTTCTGAACCATTATCCATGTATGGAATAGGCGCTCTCGTTCCTCCTCATTTACGATGGTTAAGGCTGTCAGAGTGGTCAAGGTCGAAGCTAGGAGGGATGATGCATCTAGATCAAATTATACCAGGGTTTTGTTGGGCGAGTTGGATTTCGACAATTTTTCCAAAAATGTCTTCCGAGCTTTGCGTTTTGACGTATCATTCCATGATGAACTATGATAATCACACCATTTCTCGATAGGGTTCTATCTGCTGCAATCCCTATTGTATTTATGAAAGTGCTTATTTTGATGATCAGGATTTGGTGGATTCTACTAAGAAGGTTTCTTGAACTTATTGGAGTCGGTTGGCATCTTCTTGTCGGATGTTCGACCTACTGGCTTGTTCACGAAACGTATCTTTCCTTTTTTTTTAGATTCAATATTGGTGGTGTAATGAAATGCATCCACAAGCATGCTGACAGTCAAAAACTCCATCTCTTGCTAGATGGATGGGGATAAAGCGCTGATGTACTTCATTACAAGCAATTTCTCTTCTTCTTGGATGCCAAGTCTAGCCATGAGCCAATAAAATTCGGTGGTGTAACTCTGTGCGGACTGTTCTTTCCACTTCATTAGCTACTAGCACTTCTTGTGTTGTTGTTCAATGTACTTGGGCAGATAGAACTCCTTTCGAAAATTTTCAACAAATTTTACCCATGTGTCGATGGGGTCTTCTTCTTTATCCATTTTTGTCGATAGGTTGTCCCACCAGCAGTATACGAAGGTTGACATCTTTAAGGATGAAATGGTGATATTTTTTGCTTCAGAGAGTTAATTTACCGCAAAGTAAGATTCCAAGTTTCGACAGATTCCGCGTCGATCTTGCCTTCAAGGTTCGGTATGTCCATATTCATTTGCACTTTGAAGGGGCTGATTTTATCAGAGTGAGATCGTGTTGAGGATTCCCTAGAGTTCATAGTGACTCTTAAGAGAATATCGCTGGACATGGTGAACATTTTAGTTCACTGGAGAGCCAGTGCTTTTTCTATGAGTTCCTTTGTCTTGTCAGTTGCATGTCTATTGTCTATTCCTTCGTCATATATTTTGAATTCGAAGAAAGTGTCTACTTTTTTTGTTGGGCTTGTAAGCATGTTTGAATAGGAATAAGTTAAATAACTTCAATGGAAGTGCTTATGTAACTTAAGCTATGGACAAGATCTTGCTCTAATACCAATGATCCAAATCGTCCCTAGTTTCATGTTGGGGACAACAATCGACTGTATGAGTCGATTTTTGTTATGGCGAAAGCATATAAAGAAATACAACAAAGTAGGAAAAAACGCTAGATTGACAAGAATATACACACAAACAATATGCAAGAATTCGAACTGATTTATTACTTCTGCTCCATGAAAGATGGAGGAATCAGATGATGATCAGAAAGTTGTCTATATTACATAATGTACATGCTTATATAGAGGATGCTGATATGCTTGGGTAACTACGCTCTACGTTCAGTTACAAGAAGTCATAACGGTCAAAATTTCAACCGTCGCAGAGCATGTTGATATGATGTCGATTGTGAACCTGTCGGTTGTCAGTTGTCAAGGTGAACCTGTCAAAGGAGGACCTGTCGATTATTGAGGCAAACCTACCGAAGGTGGACCTATCAGTTGTCGAGGTGAACCTATCGAAGGCGGACCTATCGGTTGTCGGTTAGATCAAATACTTACTAGTAAAAGAGCTATACTTATACCCCACAGTTGGAGTGGTGGAAACAAAATGAGAATTCATTGGTGTACAAATGTATGGTATTTGCATTGGTTAGGGTCGTATTTGAAATAATTGAGAGTATGTGAGAGGAATGAATGTGGCAAGATCGTAAGAGATATCACGGGTAAGTAGTGATTGCGAAGCCCCTATTTATTTGGGAAATAATAAGTCATTTGGTGATTTTTTTTTTGCGTATTCAAGACAAGTACAAAGGATACGACACTTCAATCTATAATCCTAGAGAAAATATAAATTGATATAAGCTACAAATTCAAGTGATAATGATGAAAGACTACCATATTATATAGAAAAACGTTGGTGAAATTTTGAGGTATATATTGACTCTAGAAGAGACATTTGTATGGAATGCCATTGAATACTGCACACTATCTATTAAAGATGGAAGGAAATATTAAAATACATGAAAATACATGTTCTTGAATGTTTTGCATACCATAGATACTTTGAGATACTTTGTATTTGGAAGATGCAAATTAGTATGAATTCTTCTAAAATTTTAGAACATGAATTAGGGCCAGGTAGTTGACTGATGGAGTCAGCATCCATTGATCGATTCCTTCTGAAGACAATGTTCATGATCAAACCTAAACATGGCATGGAATAACATTTTTTTACTTGAACATGGCATTGAATAATATTGATAGCTTTGATCTTCATATTGTCTTGGGATCTTCAGTTCATTTGAAACAAATGGCATCTCGATCTTGGCGATATGCTACATGAGAAAATCATGGTCATTTGAAATGTAGTTGAATTGTGGTGTAGTTTGATCCTATACATGAATTTGTTATTAATGTTTGTCCAAAGCTATATAGGAGAGAATGCTTACCTGTTATTCTCAAGGAAAATCAAACTACAACTAGAAACAATAGGAACATTTTGAGCTAGATTTAAAACTGGGTGGGGAAGATGACAATACAACCTCTCAACCACCTAAGCTATATTCATGTTGATTCCATGTTATAAATGATATATATCACATCATATATTTTTTATAATAAAAATATATAATAAGAATATGATTTTAATATATCATGTGTTGGTGTTTGATAATGAGTACTTAGTTATTATTTTTATTAGATTTTTAGTAAAAATAATTTTTATTCATTATATAGTGACAATTAAACATGACCTGTGATATACAAGTTTACGCTCGCTTTCAAAATTTCAAAATAATTGATTTAGTGCCTCAAATTAATCTCAGTGAGGTATTTCAACAATTTCAGCTTCTCTTTGGTACATGTCACGACTCACAATTGTGATTTTTATTTGCGGCACGAATTTCTACTTTTACTGTAAGTTGACCTCAATTTTTTTTTCAGAAGGAAATGGCATCCAAGTGTTTACACATTTCTTTTTGCATTCTTATTTTAAGTGTTTGCAAAAAAAATTTAGTCTTTTATACAAAATGGGTAGGAAGAACATATGGGAGTCTATCATGGGCCTAGAGTTGCAAGATCCCAAAGACACGACCATTTTTTATGCAAAATATAGTTTTTGGTTTGAAATACATCAACAGAATGGAACTATTGATCGAGTTGCTAAAATATTATCACACCAAGTTCCCCACTTTATTCAAGGGAAGGAAATGAATCTCGATTCTCCTTGTGATTTCTATCATTGCCAAAACAAAGGACCAAGAAAGAGGGATAGTGCAGCCCTGCGTTATGAAGTGTAATTATTTCAAAATTTCATTGTTTGGATGTGTGTAACCATAGTACATGTATCACTTGTCATATGCATTAAATTTTGAAAAACATTTCTGTAGATATGCTTGTTTATATGTCCCAAATGATAAAAGGGGAAAGAACCCAGCTAAACGAAGGGTCAATGCATTTGTGAAATGAAGGGGTTTCCAATGCCACTTTATTTTTAAGGCTGTGGTAAAAAATCCTGAGGTGTAGATATTAACTTATAACAATTATGAGCATAAAGACGTGCAAGGATTTCCTTGTCATGGAAGGCATGACACGTCGGGTGAGCCTAGATCAATGCATAAGACAAGGGTTTCAAGGGACATTGTGTCCTATGTATAAAGTTGTTTCTAATTTGATGTGCCAGTGGATTTGGTATGCAAAATTCACATTAACAAACATGTGGACATGGATGCAGCAGATAGGGATAGGGATTTCTTCTTGTTCAGGAAATATGTAAAAAACATTTTGGGGAAGGGAAAGTATCAAATACACAAAAAAGACAAGATGAGCATGAATATTTGGTATCATAATCATGAAGATGATATTTTTTCTATCAAAATCCCAATGGTGGAGATGCCCCATTTATAATTGGGATTCAAACAAATTGGATGATAGAGACAATGGTAATATTTCTCACAACAACTTAATAGAAATGGATTCAACCTTCTATGCAAATAAATACAAGGTAAGTGTGACGTCAATTATTGATTTATCTTGATCATTTGAGTTGGCTCCATTCAATGAGATTGATGGAATAGATCTGACTGCAATATGTTCTTTGATTATGGTAGTATCAAATGTATACACGTTATATTTTATGGGGAACAAAGTGGGGTTCCAATGGAATTGGTTGTGGTATCTCAGAATACCTCACAAGACATTTCACTATGGTTAGATCAGCTGATGCAAAGGTGTTACCAAGCACATCTAGATTGGAAAGTCAATGCATTCATGGTTGATGATGCATTGTCTGAAATAAAATCTTTGAGGTAATTTCAATTTTGTTATTTTGCAATGTACCTTATATTTATTATATGGATCTCACATTTAAACATATTACTTATGGTAGGAAGATCACATGTTCCAAAGTTAACTTATGTATTTGGAACGTATGAAGGGCATGGACAAAAAATGTGAACCAGTTGGCCACCAGTCCACAAAGAGAGAAATAAATGTTTAAATACATGGGTGATATCATGAAATATTGTTCCAATGATGATGTCACTAATGAAATTGAAGTATTTTTCAGAAAATATGCAGATGAGGAACATTTCTTAGAGTATTTCCACAAAAAATGGGTCTCTGATGATAAACTTCGTAAGTGTACATACTCTTGTTTCTATTTTTAGTTTTTGTATCTAATAAAGATGGTATATATGCACTAACTTAATTTTATATTTGTATGGATGTGGGTAAAAGGTTGTCGATATTTTCCACATGCAAATCAAGAGACAAATAATGTAGTCAAGTCATACCATTGCTACCTAAAGAGAAAGTTTCTTTCTGATAGAAGGAAGAAATGTTCCCATAGAATGGATTGGTTGATATACCTACTCTTAATAAATGTTGAGCCATTTTATCGATTCAAATATATTTTGAAAAAGGAAGGATATTTTAACAATTATAGGAAAGAGAAACAACTTGATTCATCATCAGAAAGAGATAAAATGGTACTAGATAGTGACTATTTTCCACATGAGAGCATATCTTGTTCTTATTGGGTGAGTAGTCAAACAACTCCTAACAAGTTGTGGTACCTTGTCACTTGGTATCACCCAAATTTTACGGCATGTGATTGCCCATGGGTTATTCATGACAACATTTGTAAGCATGCTATAAAGGTTGGTTCGTTGTATTTCTCCTTAAGGGATTCAAATGTGTTTTCAGATAATGATGCAGGGCCTTCTTCATTGAATTATCCTCCTAATATAATTGTAGATGAACCAATCCATGATGTAGATGCTAAGAATACTATTATGGCTACTGAAAATGTTGATCATGATGTTGATGCACTCCAATTAGTTAGAGAGGAGTTGTTTGGTTATCTTGAGTTGATTCAAAATAGTCCTCCTGTCACATTGGGCAAAATTGAACAAAAGGTTGGTACTTTAAAAAAATGTTGGATGAGGCAAAAGATATTCACATATTGGACTATAAATACCCCCTTGTATTGAATGCATATGAGTCATATTTGAAGATAGAAAACAAATTTCCTTAGCGCTAAAAATAAAAACAAATGAAGAAAACAAAATAGCGGCTTGGATATCGATCTGAATTTTCATCCATCTGAGTATGAACCATATCGGTTTCAGTACCTCAATAAGAAGGGGAGTACTCAATCCGACAATGCATCCTCCATTTACCTAGGTGAGTTTCATAGAATAAACGATGCATGTGCTTAGAATAGTATATTTGAATTACCTATATATTTTTAACTTGTGGTGTTTGAATGTTTTCAGAGATAGTACAAAAATCCACTCTTATGGATCATTCAATCCAAGGACTTGGATGGATGAAAAATGATTATAGTTTCTCTATATTGTCACGTACCCTTGATAATAATCCTTGACACAATCCCTATTTATGTTTCCTTAGTTTCCATATCAATTTAATTTTATTACTTTATTGTATGTTGATCATGTGTTGTTGTTGTGTTGACTATCTATATGGCAGTTGTTTATAGAACATGTGGAGAAGCATTGTCTTCTACTATTCATGGGAATGGAACACCATAATAATGGTCCAAGAGATGAAAAATGTAATAGCTCAAAACGTCAATCCCTACTGCTGATTTTTATACCCATCTTGCTCATAAATGATCATAACGTTGCCCATATTTGAAAAATAAATCTTCTCACTGACTTAGGGATGCATTGGGTTTACTCTAAGTATGGCATGCTTTTCGTCAACCATTTTCATTGATTAGGGTCATTTCCTATAGATATATGACATACCAGAGAAAAAGATAATGACACATACATTCATGAAATACCAACTTTCACAAATAGATTTATTTCCCAATTATTAACTTCCATAGACATGCAAAATAATATTGCTTTTATGTTACAATATTCCATACCATCCATAATCAAAGCATTAAATATTCTCAAAGATGATGATTTTTCAGAATGTTATACAAAAACTCAATAATCTTACCCATTTCTATCCAATGATTGACTTAACGTTGATATAGATTAACCAATACAAATTATTGTCACTACAATTTTAGTCTACCTAACTCCTATGTGTATTATCTAACCACCTTTACTAGTGGTTTGTATTACCTTTGCGTTGGGTTTTCCTGACACAACTCCACCCAACATGAATAAAAGGTTCAACATTAATCTAATAACACCAAGGAGAGGAATTTCAAGTTCTGGGCATGAAACTCAACCTTAAGTGACATTTATTTCCTTCAATTTGAGGCAAATCTAGGCACTTCCACTCCTCATTTGTGTTTACTTTCATTTCAATTTTATTAACTATTTTGGTTTAGCTTTCATTTATGTTAATTATCATGATGAATATGATTGATTGGAATCCTGGATTTCAAGTTATGTATGTTGCAGAGAGGTGCTAAGATGCTTATTAAAGCTACTCTCGAAGAGGCAAATTCTCCCATCAACAAATTCTCAAGTCATGTCCCTACAATATATATAAGATTTGGATGGTTTACAGCACCCTCAGACTAATGTTTAGTGATACCAAATTCAAATCATAACGTCTTATTTATTTCTTTTGGGAGGAGGATAGAATTTTTTTGTTTTGTTTTTTGAAGTCACAAGGGGTGTTTACATCTGTGATTCTAGTATTCTCTATTTTTATTCATTTATTATATAGAAAACAATATGTACACACAATACAACATATTTACAAACTGTGAGAATGTACACTTCTCTTAGCGCTATAAAATTTATGACGATGTGCTAGTATTAGTAAATTGTCCTCATGGGGAATGTATACCTCAAATTGCGAAAATTTGGTGAATGTATTTGATCTTGGAATATAATTTGAACACCAATTTATGGAGATAATGCATATGTTGTTTACTGCAAAAGAGTGTGAATTTTCTTGATTGAAATGTTACATGCACATTTTTACAGAGAACAAGCCATAATGTTCTATTTTTGGTGACAAACATGGATTATAGATCTAATATAACTGTCACATTTAAGAATTTGACATAGGACTTTCTTGCATGGTCTTTCGACATACTTATTGATTGCAATAGTGTGGCATTATCGATGCAAAGAGTAGTTAGTTTTTCTTCATAACCTGAAGGTTGATCGAACTGGCATTGAATTGTTACTCATCTACTAGTGTTCATAAACCCATGTATAAAAGAATAAATTATGGTAAGTGTCTCGATTCACCTAAACAAATGAACAGATCTTTTGTACAAACGACTTGCAAGAGGAAGAAACCATAGGAGTCACAACAATTATTCCCAGATCAGAAAAAGAGGGGACAAATACACCTTAGCATCCCGTAACACATGATTTCGGTGTTTTGAAATGTGAATATACACTAGGAAACACTTTCATTCGAGAGGATTTTGAAATTGTGTTGAATTATCAAATATGGGTGGTAGTTGTCAAAGATTTTCTGCATATACTCAGGGGCAAGAAGCTCCTATGGAAAAGGAACCTCAAAGTATGTCATCTACAGATTCAGAATGGGGCAAGCTTCTAGCCTTGTATTCTTCACCACATACTACTAGTCAAGTAGATCACTCAAAAAATAAATACTTGCACATTATGAACAGTGGTTCAAAAAACCGCAAGTCTTTATGAAGAAATGTGATGAATCAAAGCAATACTATTCCCAAAGTAACCCTCCAATAACTAATTATTTATGATATGTAGTGTCACATACAAATAATTCTTATGATTTTGACAATTTTCTCTGATTGGATTTGTTGTTCAAAATTCTTAACCTGGGTGCTCTATGTAACACTAGGTCTCTTGCCTCTATCAACAGTTTCTCGAAGTGAATTTGCAGCTAAGTTGGAACAGAGAGATATTGTGCTTGCATTGGAGGAGGGTAAGGTGTCATATCCCAATGGTATTTGTAGCTTTCTAGTTGAAATTGGAAATTTATGCATGTCAAGATTGTGTCAGATATAGAACTCCATATTTCATCCAGGCTTATGTCTTGTCAATATTGTTGAATATACTAATGTTAGGTTGATTGAATATAATTGAAAGAAATAACTATTATTTTGTAGTGCATGTTGAATGATTTTATTTCGTATATGTTTTAGTCACATAAGTAGCCTAAATATTGAGACCTCCTTAATAATTTACTAATTATTTATTGTTACTTCTGACAATTAAAGAGTTCAATCGTATGAATGCACTGAAAGTTATTGGGAATAAGTTTGCAAGCAGTTCAAAGGATGTAGGTGTTGCAACATTACTAAAATTACTTGTACCTAATCCTTAATGATGTTTTTGTTAGTTGCAAAAGGTGGTGTATTGTTCTCAATAGGCTATATACTTTGCATCTTCATGGGTGCATTCATTCATGAATAATATTTGCATGCAATGGCTTCACCTGATAACCAAGATGCTCCAACAAGTCTTTAGATTTGGCGGTGGTCATATCAAATATCTCAAAAGAGAGATTGTTGCACAATGCCTGATGAAATTCAAAGATGCCTTGTGATATGTCCACATGGAGATAGGGTCTTAGAATACTGATTCAACTTATACCCAATTGGGTTTTTGTAAGTCTATCAGTTCCAATTTAAGGGTCACATGAGAAGATTGTAATTAAAAATATCATTCTTTGCTGAGATGTTTGTGGTTATATTTGTCTTGTTTTTGTATATGATTAGATATTTGGGTGGTTTTAAGAAATGAATATATTTATGCCCAATACTCATGGTTGGTCCTGTAACAATCATAAACAAAGTGTTGTCTTTGTTGTGGTTAATTAAGTTTCAAGATACTTTTGGAAATATTTTGTAGCAATTCAAGGTAACGATGTGAAATACACTTTATGAACCATTCCAAATATATTTAATGTAGAGAAGGAAATAATAATTTCATGTGTAATATTTCTATATTATGTCTAAGAACATAAATAATATTTTTAATATAATGTGTAACTTATTTACAAGGCTAATATATTTACATGATGAACACAAAAATATTCTAGGTCTAAATCTTGGTGTCTTAAAAAGTCCTCAATAAATAAAATGGTCACTTGCAATAAGTAATATATACTTCATGAAGTGGTGACTTGCAAAGTGTTGGCATTATTTTGGTTCACATATGAGAAGAGAGTTGTCTTAAGCCCAATAAGGAGCTTAAAGCTTTAAATTTTTTCTAATGAGATTGTGGGTACAATGGAGGCAAAATAAAAACCATGATTTTCATTTTTTCCATGAAACCATAGGATAAAGTTTAAAAGCGGCTTAAGGAACAAAAAAGGGGTGCTTGTGGTTTATGATGAAAATATCGACGATCCATATCTATGGAGTGTAAAGATCCACAACAAGATTTGAACCCAAAATATGACGAACAAATCCAACACAATCCGATGAAATTGTCTGTCTCATCGGATTTCACCTTTCAGATTACGAATTTTGATCAAAGTTTTTTTAGTTGATACGAGTTGTTGGTTATCCGACGTGCGTCGACTATCTAAAGGCTTACGTCAATTATTCGATGGCTTCTGTCAGTTATCCTCCATATACATGATAACAGATATCCGACATATTCATGGCTATATAATTCACTACCATATATTTTGATGTGAGATGTTATAAATTGTAAATAGAAATGCAAAATAACCCGTTGTGCATATTTAGAGGTGTATCATGATTTATTGACATTGTACTTGGTTGCATAGAAATGCTTACAACTTTTCTCCTTCATCATTGCAATCTCACTCATTCACATATAATTTAGATCCAAACACCTTAGGCTGGTATCACCGCAATGTCATATCTTATTCCTTTCAATGTACAAATCCAAATGAATTTGTTCATGTCCACCTATCTTGTTGAAAACCCTAACAAAAAAAATTAGTTATAGGTTTGACTATGCTTTCAAATATACACAATTCAACTTTATATTGCTATGCATTCATATTTATATAATTAACCTAGAGTTTGGGCTTGTAGGGTTGTTGCATTCGACTTCATATGTGATTTTTAAAGGTGGGAGATTACTAGTATTGATAACCACTATTATTTTCAATGAAGTGTATTATTTACACTTTCTGAAGTAATCATTTCTGTATCCATTTCTTGAAGGTTCTTGACTGAATTATTATAGGACTATTGAACGTTTTTCACATTCTTTAATCTTTTTTTCTACATTTTCATGAAAATTGGTATTTTAAAGGGATATATAGATAGATTACAAAGTAGCTTCAATAAAAATATCAAGAGAATATATTAGGAATTATGTCTTTTTTGATACAGTCTCTTAAAGAAATATTTAAGGGAATTTTTTTCACTACTCGTGGGTTGGAGAGTTTCAATAACGCTCAAAAAATGTGAAAAAATGTCGCTTTGGCATTGAGAAAAGAAAAAAATAGTGTTTTCATTATTTGTTGTCTTGAAAGTTTCATTAATCTTCAAAAAACCTGAAAAAATTTGGTGGTCACGTTATAAATTATCAAAGGCATTGGGTTTCATTGTTAAACTCATTGTAAAGACCTATTGGTGGGTTTTATTTAAATCCCCCTTTAGGAATGGGTCATTTTCCTCTTTGTGTGCTTCAAAACAAACCTTATTAAATGTTGGAATTATAAATCCAAAGCAATACGATACCCTCACATATTTTCTTGGTGGTCAAAACTCAATAGTTTACTCCTTCAGACATTGTATTTTGCACTCTGATATGGTTATCTCCCTTCTGCACTTAATTTGTGAAGGTGTAGAAAGGAGTTGGTAGTTATCTCCCGTTCACACTTGATGACCGAAGGTATAGCAAGGATCTGGTGAAGGAGAACACATAGGAGAGGACACAGATGGTTTGTGAAGTTAGAGGGGACGCAGAGGGTTTGTGAAGTCGGAGGACGCGAAGGATAGGAGAAGACGAAGAGGGGTCACAAGGCAACATAGGACGTAGAGGGAAAGGTCAAGGTGGATGAAAAGGTCACCAAGAGGACATTGAATGGTTGCCGAGGTCACAGAGGACGTAGAGGATTCATATTGGTCACCTAGAGGAAAAAATGCCCCCCAAATCAGTAAGTACTCATTGTAATTTGGTTGCACAACCTTGCTTTTGTTCGGTCAACTTAGTCATCATCTGGAATGGAACCTAAGCTAAAGGATGCATTTGCAAGATAGATTAATTGATTCAACTGTGATTGCTGGTGGTCGTTAAATGGTCACTGATGCTACTTTGATTTGGTAAATAGGTGCTTCAAGATCTCGATCTTTCATGTATGAAACTAAGGGATTCTCTCATTTAATCTCTTGTCCTATTCTTTGTCACTTCTTCTTATTTCCTTGATGCTAGAACCGATTCGCTACTTGTAAGGCATGGTCGATAATATTCTTAGTACCTATCGAGTAGTAGGATCCATTAGGTAGATACTTAAAGTCTCTCTCTAGGAAAAAGGACTATAGTAAATGCTTCCAAAAAGGTAAGAAACCAAGTAACAAATTGCTCCTCTCTTCAAAAGATGTTTTTTTTATCAGTAAGAAGATCTCATTCTATTACTTAACATAAAAGGAAAAACAATTAAATATTCGATTATGGCTTTAAAAACATGGAATCGGGTGATGATCATGAGACCAAAAAAACAAAAAAGAGTAAGATGCAGAATATTGCAAACAGAATATCTAAACATAGTATTAGATGCCCCGCCTTTATACATAGGCGTCTTGTTAGACATGAAAAAGTTATGGGGAAAAATGGTCCTGCACAGGGATAACTTTAGGGGCGAAATTTAGCCCATGGGCTATTTTCCCATGTTTTTCTCCAAAAAAAGATTCGCTTTTTTGCATTTTTTGAAGCCCTATTTCACCCAATTTTTATGGGGTAAACTTTTTTCACCCTAAAAATCACCAAATTATTATATAAACGATATAAAATCCTTGGAAATTAAAATATTTTTTGAAAAATATCACCAAACATTTCATAGTTGGAATTTTAATAATTGGTAAGATTCGCCAACATTTTTACACTTTCAAATTAGTATGGCTCCTTAAAATCATCCTTGGGACTCCTGCAATGAAATATTGGCATAGAAGATAGAGGGATGAACTGGTAGAGTTGAGTAAGTCAGCTAGATCTTCTTGTTGGACTCAACCTCATCCTCATTAGCCCTGCTGGTGCCTACTCCCTTGGAGTCCTTGTTGGCTCGCTAGAAGGGTGGATTCGAGAGTTGCATGATGTTTGTCATGTGGACAAGGCTTCGTTCAACATCTTCCTTGAAGGTGATGGAATTAAGCTTCACTAAATCTCCAAGACTCTCCCTCTCCCTCATGGATCTGGGGAGGATAAACTCTAGACACTAGTAATTGGAAATTGCCACCTTTGGCCCAAGTCGAAGCCTCAATTCTCCAAATATTTTATTTTCCATTACGGCAATGTAGTCACGTATGTAGTCTAGGGTTTTTTCACAAAAAAAGGGCCTCCTGGTCGATGTTTTCTTCTTCATTCCCATGAAAAGTCATGGCCAGAAGATTAGGGGGAGATCAATCTAGTCCAAATCTTCCCTGGGCTTTGGGATGTTGAACATTGGATTTATTGATCCAAGCTTTCTCCCAAATGATGTCCGTATATACCATACCAACCCAAATTTGCAAGCAATGGGATCCAAGGGACGAGCTTATGGATCGATGCATGAGAATTCCATAACTCCTTCCTACACATTAAGAGCCTATCTCTGAGTTCTTCATGTTATAATTCCTTCCCTGGAAAGGGAGAGCCCTCTGATGTCCAGACTAAGTACTTCATGGCATGGCGAGGAGGTTGTGGCAGTCTTTCCAGGATAGGGTCCATGTGAATCTCACCATGGAGAAGCAACACATTACAGATTGAACATATTGAAGACCATTTTGCATGCATAAGATTTATTTTGATGCTACAGGAAGGACATGCATGATCGTTTGAAGATTGGGGGGACATGGGGGATGGGTTTCCACTTGCTTGGCACGAGCCCTGCCTCTCACGCTCCTTTCATAACCTCCATATTGAACACCCACATCTGAGATTCTTAAGAAGATGTTAAATGGGTACCCAACCATATATTTAAATAAGATTAGAAATTCATTCCATCCTCCACTTGAAAAGGAATATTAGGCCATAAATGTGGCAAAGTTTGTTTAGATATTCCAATTCTAGAGAATACAAAGTTTCAACATAAACTCCTCTAACTTAGATTTATTGAATAAGTTATTAAAAGTTGTGAACACTTCAAGTTATAATTCATTAATATGCCAAGACATCTCTATGTTAATCTTGAGTATTGACTAGTTTTTAACTTTTGACGGTAAAAGAAACTGTTGGAACAACAACATACTATTTTCATTGAATATGGAAATAGCTAACATTGGAGGTGTAGTTAGACACCATTCGAAGATACAAAAATAAATAAGAGATGAAAAGGAAGATTCCAAACTACTTTTTATGTTACAACCTTTACTAAAGGGCCATTATGAATTATCAAACACAATGTTAGATTATGAGAATCTTCCATCCATTTTTTTTATTTTACTTTATCAAAATTATGTCTATTCAACTCTTCCACTGCAGCATAAAGATCGATTACATTATCAAAATTTTGCATTGGATCATCCATACTAACTTGCACATTATCATAATTCTTCCTTGATTTGTTTATTCTAACTTGCACCCTTGTAGTAACCTTAGGCTCCTCACCCATCTGCACTTCACATCTCTTTGAAAAATCATAATTTATAGCCTAACCAAAATATGGCCATATAGGTATGTTTTCTTCTTTATAATGCATATCACAATTATATATTTACTTCAAATAATGAATTGTCCATTATTCTTTAAATGTCCTTTAGATTTTCATGCAATAGTAGTGAAACATTTTCCAAAAATCTCTCATAGACTCCATTAACTAAAACATGTATGACACTCAGAACTCGATGAATTACAATATTCAATAAACATAGATATATATATCAATATTCATTCCATCCAATGTATTTCTATTCCTATTCATAGAAGACAATGAACAATAGACACATATTAAGAATATCCTAGATAATCTAGTGCTATGATGTCCCCCTGCACCATTTCTCTTCCACAATGTATTGTCATCATGTTATGACTAGAACACTTTAGTTTCTTTGGGAAGACTAACTCGAAGGATTTAATCTAAACAATTACAACCTACTAAAGGTTGAGCAGGTAACAGACATAATGTCTCAAACAATATCATACTAAAATGTTCAAAAGGTTCAAATCTTACCATTCTTATACATCCCTATGGCATAATCTTCCAACTTTAGTTAGGGGTCTTTCTTTCCAATATGGGTCTGACACCCCTATTTTTTAATTGCAAGACCTTGAGAATTTTATGGTGAGAAAATATAAGAATCCCTTATATATTACAACACAGCTAGAAAAGACAATCGGGTTCCCAAATCCAGTTGACCCGCAATTTACTATCTCTTAGTGTCACCAATTATCATGTTTCCATCAAAATAGTCTAGTACCTAATTTCTTTCTTTTTTAGTAGATAGTCATGAAAGATTCCATAGCTCTATATTTTTCTTTGCAAACCCATAATTTTCCATCAACCATTTCTCCATTCACTACACGTTGTTTTTCCCATCAAATCTTCTTTGTGAAAAACAAGAGCCAAAGTGTAATAGTTTCCTACATATATTTCCTTCTTGGTGCCACCTCAAAACCATAAGCTTAGGTGTAATATCCTCATGATTGGCCATGCAATTGCACCTAGAGCATACATATATAACTGAAATCTAATGGCCCTCTTGTATCATTTATATAGGAACTTAGATTAGGTATAGAAACCTCTAGTTCATAATTCGAAAGTGAGAATAAAAGGACCAACCAAGGTCACGTCCATCTCAATGATCATTTGAGTCATGAATAACTATCTCGAGAAGTTCAAATGTAGAAATACAAGTATACACGTAGTGTTCTTACCTCTAATAAATCAAGGGAATTCTTGAATCTATAGGATCCATGTCAAAGAATTAGGGAAATGGACCCTTAGAAGATGATAACCTTAGCTAAGAGGAGAAACATAAGTCATAGATAATCATGTAAGACATTAACTTTCCCAATTTTGATAACACATTGTCTTATGGCCATCAAATGTGTAGCTTGTTGAAGAGGAGTGAGTTAAAGTTGAACCTTGCAGTCATGCAAGAGGATGTCTCATTTAGCTGTAATTTATTTTAGAACATATATTTTCACTAGTGTCTACTTTATTTAAAAGAATACAACTAATGATGGGTGGTAAAGCCAATGACTCTGGTTATTTATATTTTACCTCATCAAATATTCATGACAAATATTAAATCATTGGGTGCAAGTTTCTTGGTACAGAGAAAGAATATTTGTGACAGTGATGAATTATAGTGTGTCACAATATATTCTTACAATGTACAGTATTTGGGGCTATGTGATATTGTATGCATTTTTTACCATAATGTGAGACAAATGAATATTGTACACTGTGAGAACATATTTCCGCATACACTAATTTGAAAATGAAACCAACTGTAGTCAAGTATCTAATGTTGTAAAGCGGAGGTCTTCCAAACATGTTTCAACACTGATACATGAACAATTGCATGTTGTAACCCACAGTAAGGAATACAAAATGTAATCTCAATGTAATAAGGGACGATTGATGCTTCATGCATATAAGAGAGCATTAATACTTCATGCATACATGGGAGCATCAATATTGCGCATATGTTATAAGCATCAATGCTATAGGTTAGCCTTCCATATTTTCCCCCATTTTTTTCCTTCGATGAGGTCGATAGAAAGCTTGTCCTTACAGTGACAAGAGATGACTCAAAATGTATGAGTATAAGGTAGATCCAAACTAGATCTATCTAGCATTATTATTGTTATTTAATTACTATTCATTAGTTAAACTTCATTGTAATTTTTTTACTGTTTATGTTTTGTACATTTGAATTGATAACTCATATCAAGGACCAAGTTTAATGCAGTGACCAGTGGAGCATTAAAGTTGAAAGAGATGAAAATTATGTATGAATTTATTACAAAAGTACTTTTCTAGATCTATCTTTTCTATTTACTTCTTCTTACACAATGATGATAAAAATATATGTGACAATATAACTTGAGAGAGAGAAAAGACTAAAGGCATCTGTCTTGTTGGCCCAATGGGTAAAATGGGTTGTTTCTCCACCTTTACGGTACACCTTGTTCTTGTGGGTATGGGGGTTTCCTTACCATCTTGTTGTGACCCCTTTGGTTGGCTTATGGTCCTTCATCTTCTTTTTGTTCCTAGTTCCCTTATTGTGTGTGCTACCTTGACCACCTTTGATATGATTACTTAACCTTGTTACTTTTATTGCTTTATTATTATGTGACCACATGACCTATGGTACCCTACTGTAAGTGTACTCAACTTTTTTTATTTTTTATTATGGTAGCCACCCTAAAACCTAGGGTTGACTAAGTGACCATTCTAGAAGACATGCCAAGTTTATATATTATGTTCATAACTTCACTCTTGGAGTATATTGGCATGAAAAAAGTATAGATATGATATTTGATTGATGCATAGGGTTATTGTTGTTGTAAAGTTGACTACACTTGAAGTAGGGTACGAACAGTCGTATGGTACCTCTTCTAGAACTTCTAGAATTGTGTATCTTGGCATGAAAAAAGTATAGATATGATATTTGATGGATGCATAGGGTTATTGTTGCTGTAAAGTTGACTACACTTAAAGTAGGGTACCAATGGTCGTATGGTACCTCTTCTAGAGCTTCTAGAATTGTGTTGTGAATTGTGAACCGTGATCTCCAACCGTGAAATTTGAACATAAACCATCAACACTATAACTCTGTCTCCCTCTCTCTCTCCGAAGGTATGCCTTTTGACAGCTTTTCCTTACAATGACAAGGGATGACTCAAAATATCTTATTATAAAGCAGATCCAAACCAGATCCATCTAGCATTATTATTGTTCTTTAATTACTATTCATTAGTTAAACTTCATTGTAATGTTTTTACTGTTTATGTCAAGTACATTGCAATTGATAACTCATCTCACGGACCAAATTTAACATAGTGGCCAGTGGAGCGTTAAAGCTGAAAGAGATGAAAATTATGTATGAATTTATTACAGCATTACTTTTCTAGATATACCTTTGTTATTTACTTCTACTTATACAATGATGATAAAAATATATGTGACAATATACCTTGAGAGAGAGAAAAGATTAAATTCATTGGTCTTATTGTCCCTATGGTTAAAACGGGTTTTTTCTCCACCTTTACAGTACACCTTGGTCAAGATATGCATTTTCAATATTGGGGGAGAAATGCTAACTGTGTATGATTATAGTGGAAAATACATGCCTTAATGGATTGTAATTCTCTAATATGAATTATTCATACCCAACAAGGCCCTATATGAACCTTTTTCCCATTGTGCTTGTAGAACCAAAAAGGTATTTGTGAGATTTTTCTTCCTCGAGTGAGGGTAGTTCAATAAGACTAGATAAAAGTGAGACATATAGTAGGTCTACAAGAGTTATATCAACTATATGAACTAGGTTATTGGATGTGATGTTTAATGAAAATGCAATATTGATCTAGAGGGGAGTGTTGAAACTAATAACATTATGCTTCAATAACATATCATTGCGTTTTGAGAATGGGGAAAGTTTATCACAGAGTATTTGGGAAGTTACTTGTATTATAATTGCCAGAGGCACAAATAAATTTACTAATCCTATAGCAGATTCAGTTTCATTTAGTGATTTTGCATATTTAATGCGTCATCCCATGAATCATACTTTTATTATGTTTAGTTTTTATGAGTTTGGCATGACTTGTTGAGATACTTTGTGCCTACATTATGCTCTCTTATGACATTTTAAAGGCATTTGATTTATTTGTTCAGTTAGCATCTCATCAAAAGTGGTTTGTGTTTATGTTTTTGTCTTTTCAGGCCATTCAAAACATACATGATGGTGAATAAATGGACATTATGCATTGACGTGTCATGTTACCCGAATCCAGGACAAGCAATCATTGCTTATGTCCTATACAACAATGCTTCGTGTGAGGTTTTCCAAAGAAAGTGGGTTATATGTGCTAGGACAACAAAAAACAAATCATACTATGTTTCCCTCATTGAAGGGCTAAAAGCAACCACAAACTATGGTGCAAACGACATTTAGGTCTTCACCAACTCAGAAATTCTATGTAACCAGATGAACGGGGTGTATCACGTTCGAAAATTCAATTTAAAAACCCTCCATAAAGAGACAAAAAACATTGTTTTTCAATTTCAATCATTTAAAATAAATCACCACTCATATATTAAGAGGATGTCGAGTGGTCTATTGTCTAGGACGATGTCTACTTTATGGGAGAGTGTGAAATATAACGTGGTGTCAATGTCTATTCCATCAAAATCTATTGTTAAACATTGTTACACCTCTATAATATGTATGTGTTCTTTTGTTATAAATTTTTTGGTGTTTGTCATGGGGTGGTTATTTCATTAAGGAAGAATCCAATACTACGCTATATGTTCCTCATCGTGTAATGACATTGGATCGTACACAATTTTGTGTTTTTGAAGAAGAAGTTATTTTTTTCTCTTTTAATTGGAAAATGTAATGATCGAGACATGTTTTTATAAATCTAACTTCGCATGAGTTACAATTGTCTTTTGCAATTTGAGGAATGTTGTTATTGAAATACAACTATAAATTGTCTTATTTCTGTTGTTGGAAACTGTAAATGTTTATTTTAGGCTTTTCATATGACTCAATACCTCAACCTATATTGTCATTGAATACATATATTGAATGTGAAGGAATATTTCACATGATTAAGATACCCATCACCTAAAACAATCCATTAAACTACATACTACATAATAGTTGCTTGCAGATTCCTTCTGAATACAATATTTGAGACTTGTTAAGAGACAATGGTGAATGTTGAAGTACCACTTTCTTCTTGCTTTATAGATGATGCATACAAACCAAAAATTCATTGGTGGTCAAAATATAGAGTCAATCTGGCCTCATGATCCTTATCATATCATATCTTAACAGGAGAAGTTAGAACAACCCCAACACAGTTAATATAACCGTTCTACTAGGGTGTGGTAATAATCATATAGAGTAGTAATCCTATAAGTATCACTCATCCCATCTGCCTAATTTGAGAACTATCAGTACATATATTCATGTATGGCCTATGGGAATATAAGGAATCATATTGGCTGAATAGTACAAATGACAGCTATATCACTTATGTTACATGAATACAAGTACCCGTCAATTATGTTGATGTATATGTAACTTCGGAATGTATTCTTCTATGTATTTTATATTATTGTAACCCGATGTTTATTCCGGGATGTTTCTATTATGTATTTGAGTCATGTGGTCATGCCCCGATGTTCCGATCGGGAGGATTATAATGTAAACAAGTCATATCAAGTCATTGGGTAAGTCCCCACAGTTTAGGGGCACTTGAGTTATTATACACTAATTAAGGTGTAGGCTCGAGTAGTAATTATTAGGTTGAGTGCACTTCAAGTCAACGGAATAATATAAATAGAGAGTGAGAGTCTCTCTATTTATCACTTGTGAATTACATCACTTGCTCTCTCAAGTGTGGCGCACTTTTGGAGAAGGAAATTCTTGGGCTAGACAGAAGACAGAAGGCTGCTATTGTGAAGGGAGGTCATCTTACTGTTTTGGATTCTCATCTTGTGGTGATACTATCTTAGAGTAAGTTGAGGGGTTTTCTCCATTTATGGTTTCCCCTCCTAAAATATTTGTGTCTCTTGTCTCTTGTGATGTGCTTATTTGAATGATGTGCTTGTTATTCTCTCAGTGAAAAGATCTTGTTATAATGCTAGCTTAAATGTTAAAAAAACTAACATGGCATCAGAGCTAACCTGAGAAGAAGACATTGTGCAGCTACAGGAACTAGGGATTCCTATTTTGTGGATCTTCCTCCACATTTTTTCAGCACAAGTATGCTAGGATGACTCTCCATTAAAGGGTGCATCTTTCTGTCGATGCGGAATTCAATTTCAAGCATTTTCAGTTTCGATGCAGAAATTAGGGCTTTCTACAGAAGAGGAATTTTTGAGTGAGACCTACATAGGATTATTATCCTCATCAAAACCAAAGTTTAGAGACCTGGATCAAGAAATTTGGTTGGGTAAATCTCTGGGAAAGTCAAACCCTAGTTTGACCCCTAGCTAGAGAAACCCTAAATACTGAAACTGCTAAGTTTTGGTACAGTCGCTATATTACGATATTGACGAAGGTTAAGAAGCTAAAAATTGCAGTAGCCTAAGAAAACATCCTGATGAACACTGTGTAAAAATATAAGCCTCTGATTCGCTATATTCTGGGAGATATGATCTCTCCAAATTAGGGTTCCAGCCTCTTCCAGAATTCATCCCTAAACAGGACACCTGGGGAGATATGCAATATCTTGGGCTACAGAGGTCCAAATGAAATTCCTGAAGATGTTACAGAAATGGTACGGACTTTAATTTCTGTGGTCCGAAGATCAGACTCAGAATATGAACCAGTGACACGTGGCATGCCGTACAACTTCACTGTTCTGAACAGTCCTGTAACAGGTCACCTTGGGAAAAGGATCATAAATCCCAAATGGTGAAACAAATTCTGATGAAACCTATGGTGTTGGATCTCGGACATGTGAGGTTACCTCAGTGAGAAATATCAGACACAGAGGATCAGTAATTGCAGAGATATCACAGAAACAGTAACAGGAATTTCTGGAGAAGAAATCAGAAAATTAGGGCTTCCTGTTTCGGGAGCTTCCCTCCACTGTTTTCAGAAAAGGAGTACATTGGACAGCTCCATTTGAAGAGATCTATATTCTCATCCAATCATATCTGAAATATTCCAA
>LPNX010982257.1:116623-140046 GCA_001517045.1 Pseudotsuga menziesii | reverse complement strand
GAGAGTCTCTCTATTTATCACTTGTGAATTACATCACTTGCTCTCTCAAGTGTGGCGCACTTTTGGAGAAGGAAATTCTTGGGCTAGACAGAAGACAGAAGGCTGTTATTGTGAAGGGAGGTCATCTTACTGTTTTGGATTCTCATCTTGTGGTGATACTATCTTAGAGGAAGTTGAGGGGTTTTCTCCATTTATGGTTTCCCCTCCTAAAATATTTGTGTCTCTTGTCTCTTGTGATGTGCTTATGTGAATGCTGTGCTTGTTATTCTCTCAGTGAAAAGATCTTGTTATAATGCTAGCTTAAATGTTAAAAAAACTAACAAATTACTCCAACTATGATATGAGCTTTAGTTAATATGTGGGATTCCCATTACTAGGTGATCAAGCTTTACTCGTAGTTAATAACATGTAGTGATTAGTGATACTAATATACCCTATGCAATAACAGTGATGTAGAAACAGTATATCGGTATTTACATATCCTAATACTATGGGTATATTACTAGGTATTAGCTTTACCTATTCAATTACACTGGTTTATCTAGTACTTTTTATTTTTATCATTATACTGGAATCATACTTATAGTTTCAATACTATTAATGATTAAGTTGCACATAATATATAAAAACACAGGCTCTTAGTTCACATGGTTATGATTTTAATGATTACCTTTTATGGTTGATGTTTCCCTAATTAGTAAGGTTTTATAATACTTATATGTAAACCACACTTATAGCAGCAATTAGAATATGCCAATTCAATTGGAATAGATGAGCTTGTAATCCCATAGGTTATGATGAGATAAATGATAGAGCTTATACTAGCTATGATTGTCCATAGTGAATACCCTATGTTAAACACTACTTATGAAGATCACTAGTATTAGCAAGTATGACTCTGAATCAAAGAAACCATGTATTTTTAAACTAGAATCAAGCATGGTTACAACAAGAACTAGTAACTCTTCTAAACTAAGATTTGTTTATAGGAGTAAGTTGTTTCCCTAATGATTTACTACTTATACATGCTTCTAACAGAGATAATTAGACCATATAACTAGTATTGTTTTTTAAATATTGGTCATTTTCAAATCTTTGACGTCCCACCCCAATGTATCCAACGAGTATACCATACTACTGACGACAACTCTCGTCGATTTTTCTCTTTTCTTTCATCGGATATCTGGCTTAATTCCCAATTTTTTTGATATCCATGACATACCTCTGATGCCAAATATCGTCTCCTATACGACCGTCTTTAAAGTATTTTAGTTCAAATATTTGACAACTCTATCGTTAGATATCATTACTTCTTCATAGGGTTAAGGGTCGAAGATCTGATAATTTCATCGTAGAATATCCGACAAGTTAAGCGTAGAATATCTGATGTAAATGTGTTGCATATCCAACAGGGTTATCATTTAATATCATTCCTTCTTGAAGGATTCGAAGTCAAATACCTGACAACTATGTCGTAGAATATCCGATAAATATGTCGTATAATATTTGACATGTATTTGTCACATATCAGACTTGTATATTAATATATATATGGTTGAAAATTCGACGGTTGCTTGTTGAATATCCCATGACACCATATCTTTTTTGGAGATCCGATGATAATTAACCAACGTTTATAAGAACTGAGGCTTGTTGGATTGTTGACAGATTGATGTCAAAAATCAAATGTATATGCCGTCGAATTTTGGGTTCATATTTTCTTGTGATCAACTGTGAGTAAGGATCCTACTAGGAGAATATTAAAGATGAAAGATTGGGTTAATAATCAGTGGAATAATTAGAGAAGAAGGTTAAGGATTAGGTTTGATCGAGGGTGGAGGTAAAATATAGGGAAGATCGATGATGGATATGGAATCTGCTAGGAAAAGTTGCACATTAAAAGTAAGGGCACGCGATCAACAAAAAATAAAGGTTAAGAGGTGAATATAATAAACAACTTACGATGAAGGGAGAAGCATATCAATGACATCTAAGGATTCCGTTGGAGGAAGTGGTGCATAAGGAGAAAAGTTCAATGAGCATTGAAATATGAAAAGCTATAGGTTAAAGGGGGAACATGATCGATGAGCTAAGATGAGTGGTGGATTAGATCTATGGTAGAGATGAGTTATGCTCCTGCAACATGCAGGGGAAATGGAAGAATCTCGGCCTAGTAGAAGTTTTATCTCCTTCTAGGTGGTGGGTGGAGTATCATTGCGCTGGGAGAAAAGAGGTAGGAGAAAACCACAACAGAAGATACCGAAACCACCAATGCAAGGATATTATAAAGAAAAATGGCATGTGTTTGGGTTTATTTGTCCTTTGTGCATTAGAGAAGAAAATGATTTTGTGTGGATGAAGCCAAGTTGGACAAATACCTTTCCAGCCGAAAATCATCCAGGTATGCCACGTATTAAACCACTAATTGTTATTTGAAAATGGAGGGCAGAGGGGAAATAGAATCACAAGCCCCAAAATTTGAGAAACTAGAAGAAATATTCGAATACATGGATAGTGATGTATTTGACTCTATTTTGTCCTTTGGTCCAATCCATGAGCTAAAAACTAAACTACAATCCTTTAAAGGCCAAGAAACTAACCTGCACGGTGTCTATTAGTCCCAATTTCACCATTTCTTCCCTGACCAAACCCTAAACTTCCCTGACTTTGTTTCCTTGTGTGTGTCGAATTATTCCTCTTTTGATAGAGTGATAATGGATTATGCTAAGTCTCAGATACTCTTTGAGCTTGTTAATGCCCTTTTTATTAGAGACTCCCTCAAAGTCCCATCATTATTTACCTTGCATCATGAAGAATTTGTTGAAGAATACTTAATTCAACAATTCAGACATCCTTCCATTGAGAAGAAATAAATATTTTTCTCTAAGTGCCTTCAAATTGACGTGTCCACTACATTTCAACCATTTCCCTTTGATATTAGTCTGTTTTGATGAAGAATCCCAGCCAGTTGTTTCCATGTTGATTCATTTTTTGGGTTTGGATACAGATATATTTGTCCTAGAGTTATTAATCAGTTTATTTTTTTAAATGAGTATGAGACAACTAGAGTCACAGTGCCACCTATTTCCATGCCTTAAATTTGATGAATTCTTGGCTGAGAATATCCATTCTCAGCCAATGAATTTCCAGACAACCAAGCACTTCAGGTTTAAATCCTACTTGGTTAGGATGTTCTTGTTCTTTGATGAAGATGACCTACAATTTCCAGAGATGTTGTTTACATCAGAGACAAAAAATAACACTTTTAATTACACGAACCATATAATGGCAGAGATATACAGAGTGATGTTTCGGAGTAAGTTGCCTAGAGTTTTTCCATAAATGAAGGAAATATTGCAGTTTGCTCCTAACAGAAGAATGGGAGAGTAGTTTTTGCTAAAGGAACACACTATAATCAAGGTTTAGGGTTTTTTTCCATGAACCACATATTTTACCATCATTCTTAACACCCGGAATGTTTTCTTTGGAATTCATTAGAAAGAAGTTGATTGTAGAAAATGAATACTTTATAAATTTTAGAAAATCTTCTGAAATTAAATTTCCCTTGAAAGTCGGCCCATTTATCATCAAGAACAAGGCTTCCCTCTCTGTAGTTAAAATTATGCTACAGGAAATGAATTTTAGGAAGTCTGCTAAGGTTAATTATGACCCACACCACATTATCTCTCAGAGGAGGCAATTAAATAAGAATAAAGCATTTGAACATCAGGAGGGGGAGGGATTAGATGAAAGGGATAATTTAATGTATTATTAGTCAGATATGGAGGATATAGAAACTCCACATGTGAGTCCATCTTCCATAGTAAAATCAACATGAGTGATAATTCCAACCCCAAGAAAATTGGAAATAACTGGTAAAAGAAGCCATTCAAAAGTTGTGGAGTTTGAATATGAAGACTCAGAGGCACCAAAATGGAAAAGAATTGAATTGGAGGGATAATTAGTTGAACCTGAAAGTAAGAAAAAGAAGGAAAATGTCAAAGGCCCAACCTTTGAAATCCAAGAATATGAATTTTCAGAAATATAGGAAGGATCCAGTGACAAATTCAAATCTATAAATGTCCTGTATGACAAATATAGGAAAGATAAGGATATTTCTTCAAAAGAATCTTTAAAGTTGTATTCATAGGTTATAAATGTTTCAAACAATGAAGTTTCATTAGTTATCATCAAATATCATGCAATAAATACTTTGAATCTAGCAGTAGCTACTAGAAATAGAATTGCTGAAATGAAGTTGAACTTGAAGGACATCCCAGTACCTGACATGATTCATTTACATAAACAAACTGGGGAAGTCATTTATATTGACTTAATGAAAGCTACTATGAAGGATTCAAAGTTGCAATCCACCATTTCTAAAATAGAAAATTAGTTGAGACAAGAAAATGTGGAGAACAAAGCACATCAGCAACAAATAAAAAAGTTTCAGGGAGATATGTTGACTATGGATAGTGAGGGAGACAAAGGGAAAGTAACACCAAAAATTCTAGTTGGAAAAGAGATTATTGTCCAATTGCTAAAAAAGAAATAAAAAATTTCAGCAACTCGGTTAATTCAGGCCTCTGAATTAACAGTCTTAAAAAAATAAAAAGAATTATTATCTCGGGACTTGAATGGCTAAAAAGCTAAATTATTGAACCTTATTGGAGAGAAAAATCAATGGGAAAAGGAAAAAGGTTTTCTTACTACAAAAATAGATGGTTAAATGAAAACCAACTGATTTTGGAAAAGGAAAGAGAAGAAAAAAATAAAAGAGAAACAATACAAATAGAAAAAACAAGTACAAAAACAAATATCGAAGCCATTTTTCAGGCTATGTCACAGTTTATCCTAAGAGACAAGGAGATACTGTGTTTGAAGATTCAAAACCAGAACTTGGCTGAAGCAGTCAAAAAGAAAGAGGAAGAGAGGAAATTATTTGAGAGTAAAAATAAAGAGTTGGTGGACAAGAATGAAAAAGTGGTAAAACAACTACCATGATATTTACTAGTGTAGGGAGCCAGACATCTCCTTTAGGATATGATAATTTCATAGGTTGTGAGGATAAAACCATATTTAAATTATATTCAAGCTAAAAAATGGTAATTAATGCATCCAATTAATGTTGCGCAGCTATGAAGGAATCTTTGCACAGAAAACCAGTAGATACAGCCAGAAATACAATAAATTTCCTCAACACTTTGTCTGAAGAGGAATTAACAACAATGGGCATTAAGGATAGGATTGCAGTAATAACTTGGACCAAGAAACTTATGGGAAAGCATCAACATATTGAAATCGTTCAAGAAAATATTGATATAATGTTGCATCAGGTGAAAACTTTTAAGGGTCATTTATGCCACTATTTCAGAAGGGGTTTCCTTATTTTTGGGAAGAAGATGGTAGGTATTTCCCAATCTTAATCTCAAGCATTGATAGTTAAATCCAGATTAGATAACAAAACATTTATGGACGTGACTTAGTCCTTTTCTATAAAATTTATAATTAACAAGTTGGTAGTGGACTTTGAGTTAGTAAATCCATTTAGAACTATTGGTGCTCAGTTGGTGCCTATTTCTTATGTGGACCATGTGGAGTTGAGAGTGTTAGCAAAGGAGATGGAAATTTTGGAGCTTCCATCTGGAGATCAATGGAAGACCATAGGAAAATTTGGGAAGATGAAATACAAATTAAATCCATGAAAAATTTCATTTAAGGTCCGTTCCATGTTGAAGATAAGTATGATTTAGAATAATTTAATAGATTTTCCAAGTAATTTAAAGGATTAATTTGTTAGGAGTTAATTGGGAGATGTAATAAGGCAGTTACAAATGCCTATTTTTAGTATGTAGGTTGTTAGCATCACAAGGAGAAATATTGATGTATAAAGGCAGAATTTTGTAATGTAATGAGGGTTGGAACCTGTGAGAAAGAGAGACCTTTTTGTAACAAATTTTCCAAGTTAATAAAATTGCAGATCCAAGCAAGTTTTTTATTAGAGATTCTTCTGTTGTTCTTATTACAATTTGTACTTCCTTTCCTTATTGTGAATGTATTTCATGTTATCTTATTCATTTTTTTATCTTTCATGCTTGGATAAGTGTATAATGAATTATAATTCATATATTTATGCTCTGGTTATTTGATTTCAAGCATCCACAAAAATTTTCCTCTAAATTTAATATTGGATTCGTCTTTTGATTCCCATGTTAATGGAATGTTCATTTTTCCTCTTTACCACCAGAAAATCAACAAACTGACTATAAAATAGTAATTATCTTGCCTCTATGAAGAAACTGTTTTTCAAAGCATTGTCATTGATATATAACTTGTGATTTTTACTCCATTCCCAATGTTAGCCACTTGTCTCAACCATTACAATTATTAAAATCGTTTCTTTGAAGATATTTCTGGCCTTTGTGTTTATTTATTGATAGATCCCTCTCTGGTAGGAAAGAAACCATATTTCATCCTAAAGATTGGTTTTGTGGTTACCTTGGAATTGTCCTCCCACAACAAAGGGTAAAATATGAGTGCTAACATCTTGGCACCGTTGTTGGGGAACAAAAGTCAAAATCTACCTTGGGAAAAATGACAATATTTTCAAGAAAGTAGAATTTCTGTGGGAAAATAGGAGTTCTTGCATTTGAAGTTGGTTGTATTTTTCCCTTGAGACTTCAAATTCATATTCAAGAAGGTGGTTTCAAAGAAAACATCTTGGATTTGAAGAGAGTGCATACAAGAGGTAGCCCTTATAGCGTGGAAGATCCAAAAAGTTTAATTAGGAGAAGAAAAGGAAAAGAACAAGAAGGTACTTCTCAGTTAGAGAGATCATTTTATCAAACTCAAGAATAATTTCTCAGCTTTCAAGGTCTTCATTTGGAATTCAAATTTGAACAATCTCTTTTAAGATCTAAGTCTGAATCTAATTTAAAGAGGGTTGGTGTTGATAAAAATAGGTTTGAGTCTTATCTCTTATATTCTCTTTAGAAAAATCTCCAAAATACTGTAAAAACATAAGAAAGATAACAAATAATGCAAACCCCTAAGCCAGAAATCCCTAGTACTATTCAAAACCCTCCTAGAATTATGCCTGTTAGGTTTACCCCATTGCCTTTACCAGCTGTCTTACATGATCGCCCACAGAACTATTCTCAAAGGAGTACATTGTTTGATGGGGAGGGAAACTTTACAGCCAAACAACATGTAGAGAGATTTGATGATTTTATTGGCCTAGAGGAGGTGGATTATGATGATGCAAAGATGAGGTTGTTTGCACAAAGTTTGTTAGGAGAGAAAAATAAGTGGCTTAAAGATATTCCTGCAATATCCTCTGCAAATATCCTTTGAAAATAAGAAGAACCCTCTGCAAATATTATCCCAATACAGTAACCTAAAGAAATGAAATTTTGAGTCTTTGCATGAGTTTTCAAGTATGTTTATGAGGGTATATAATTCAATCTTTGCTGATATAAAATCCCTTGTAGGAGCTGCAAAGATACACTATGCTGATGCATTTGATAGTGATTTTTCTTTACTGTTGAGGAAGAGAAAATATGTCAATTCACCTACAATGTTCAAAGATGCATTAGAAGTGGAACCTAAATTTATGGATTTTGGAAAAATGAAACAATGAGTGGAGGTATACAGGAGAAATATCAAAGAAGAAAATCAAACCTCCACCTCTTCTACCATAGATGCAAAATTTGACATAATGATGAAAACCATGGAGAGGTTGATGGATAGATTAGATTTGGATAATAGGCCTCCAAACAGAGATCATCCTGAACCACAAATCAAGAATCCTAACTTTAGGAGACCTCCTTCCCCTCATATTAGACAAAGAGAGAAAACAAATCCAAGAAATTATGAAGACCAACAAATACGGCCACCTTTTATAGAGAACTTTGTAGATGAAGAAGAAGAGAATGATCCCATGGAAAATAATATACATCATTTTGATGATGTGTATTCTAAGATCTACCTCACAGAAGAAGAGCATAATATGTTCGATCAGGAAGAGGAGTGTAATACCTGTGAATTTGAGACGGAGCAATACCGAAGAGGATATCAAAATGTTGTGAATGATCTCCAGAGGAAGTTGAATTTGAGAAGTAGAGATCTAATTGTAAATAAAGGAAGGATTCCTCCAAATCATCCTTCTAGTAGCCATCAAAATAAAGAAAAACAAAAAGAGAACATTGTATAGAAATTTCTAGAAAACAAAAAAGAGATATCAAAAGAAAATAAAAAAATAAATACCAATAGAAAGTGATAGAATAGTTTCCTCCTTTAGTTTGTAGAATGAAATATCAAAAGTAAAAAATTCCATCCCTTTTAATGTGTTATTTAAAAACAATGAATGCATACAAAAAATCACCAAACTAGTTAGAACTGATGGAGAGTTCCATCCTGGTACATTAGAGTTGACAGATGATTCCCCAACTATAGTTCTTGACCCTAGAATAGAAGATACCGATGAAGAAGATGTTACACCTTTCTATGTTAGTCTAAATGTTAATGATATGATTTTACACAATGCCATGTTGGATTCAAGGGCCTCACATAACCTTATGCCAAGAGTGGTGGTTGAAAATATGGGATTAGAAATTACAAGAACCTACAAAGACTTATTCTCTTTTGATTCCAGAAAAGTTACATGTTTGGGGCTAATCAAGGACTTGGTAGTTACTCTTGCACAGGTTCCTACTAAGAGTATTATCATGGATGTGGTGGTGGATGACATTCCTCCCAAGTTTTGTATGTCGTTATCTAGGCATTGGGCCTCAAAGCTAAAAGGTACCCTACAAATGGATATGTCTTATGCAACAATTCCATTGTTTGGGGAGCATAGAATATTATAGAGAAAAGAGATTGGCATATGTGATAAGTAGTCAAAAGAAGCCTGATAATCATCCAATATATGTTGTTGAAACTGATTTGGGGTATTCTATTTTCTATAATTATTTTCATATTGAAGAAGATTTGTCAATAGTATATGAACAGAAGGAAGACAAGGAATTTGTTAAAATACTAGAGGCCTTGGAACAACAACATAGAGAAGAAGAGGTTTAGACCATATATTTTGATGGGTCTACATTAGCTTCTAACTAACAGATATTGGGACAAAAATGGTCTTCACATAGATTGCACAAGAGATATAAGAGAAGAATGATGGAAGAACAATATGAGAAATCTTCCATTAATTATTCTTCACATTATGGGTGAATATATAATACAACATAAAGAATAATTCAAATATCTAATCAGGTAGTTTAATCTACCAACCTAGACTGACTCTAGAGCTAACTAGGAGTGGGAAAATTACCACTAGAGATAAATAACACAACCCAACATCACTAAAATAGTTAATAACCAGTTACAATCAATTACAATCAATTAAATGAGAGGGTAGGTGAACAAAGGCGCCACACTCCCTGCATAAATGCAAAATTGGCGCTAGATACATTGGAAGTGATCTAACTAATGGGGATCAGATCACAACTGAGGATAACTAAAGACCTACTAGAGTCAACTATATGACATTGTTGGTGGCACTCCAAGTGGGTTCCTATAAAATAGGGATTGATCCTTGGAGCTCCAAAATGCATGCAAATAGGTGCAGTAAGTGACATATATCCACTAGTAATGTCCCCCATGCACTAGTGAAGTGATGAAACCTTCTAAGCTAGGGAAATTAGTCATATAGACTTTATGTGGTCAAAGAAGACAATGGGAGGATTAATAATAATCCTAGCACCCCCCTTTAATCCTAGCTCTAGACTACTTGGGCATTGGTAACTAAGACCAAAGGTCACCCATTACAATCTAAATGAAAAAATTATTTTCCCATGAAAAATTGAGGGAAAAGGGAAATCATGGGGAAAATCATTCCTTAAAAATGGACTAAGATACACCAAAAGTAAACTACTCCAAATCCAAGCAGGTGTGAACTTGATTAGATGTCTAGAGATATTTTCATCTTAGGGAGAAGAATAATATTCTCAACTTAAAATATGGTTGCATAACAAATTCTAGGACCATGAAGAGCAATTGAGACAGTCTGATAAAACAACAAAATTAAGTTCTCATTCAACTTGATCTTGGAATCAGGTCCAAATGAGTCTTGATGTTCTTGATACTTCAAACCATGTGAAGTAGATTCAGCTCCATATGAGAGGAACATGCATCCAAGTGAATGCAAGAGGTCTCCATCATTTCTAGCACTGTCAGGAGATAAGTATGTGATTGAGTTGGAAGAGATAGAAGAACTGGGACCATGGAGAGGGAATTCTTGAGCTACAAAATATTATGTAGCTTCTAAAAATATCCATGAAATAAAAAAATGTAATATCAACAACTCATAAGAATATACTGACATCGAATCCCTAGCAACAATTTTGAAACAACCTTGAGGTGCTTGATTTTTCTCACAAAAAATGATGAGATTAGTTACAAGCATAACTGAGAGGTCTTGAATCTCTGAATTAAAACCAATTAAGGTGAGAGACTCAATGGAGAGCTCTTCAACAATGTAGGTTTGAATCTCCTCTTCTGGAGTAGTTGCATGAAAACATGAGACATCAAATTTCTCAAAAAAATCAAGAGCAGCAACAGAATGAGTCTGATTTCGAATGGAATCATTTGAAGACTCAGTGGGATGGAAGGAGAGTTCTTCAACAATGGAGGTTCAAATCTCCTTGTCTGGAGTAGTTGCATGAAAACATGAGACATCAAACTTCTCAAAATTTTTGAGAGCAACAGCATAATGAGTATGGTTTTGAATTGAATTAGTTAAAGACAATATCATTTCTTCATATTACATAACTTCATCTTCTTGAGAAATCATGGAGGCTAGAAGAAATTGAAAGGAGATGTCAAATGCACTCTCCCAATGCTTTGCACTAATCTCTTCAGTCTGTTGGCCAAATGCTTTATCCAATCTGGACCAAATTTCACTTGGGAACTCAATAGCATCAATGCGATAGTGCATCCTAGGAGGAATGGCTATACACATGGATCCATATTCTCTATCAAAATTATTGAACCAAATATATTTCTCATCATCATATTCTGGCATTGCCACAGCTCCAATAGACACATCAAAGAGCTCATGGCTCTTAAGTTATGCAATCATATTCAATTTCCATTCAAGTTAGTTGAATGATGATAGAGGAGGAACCGATATCAAATTCCATATTGAATTTGTACAATAGAGTTTTCTACGATTTTCTTCTTCAAATTCAGGAACAACTTTGAATCCAAGAAGTTGTACATGTAAATCAAATCATGTATGTAAGCTTAAAAAGGATGCAAAAATGTGATTGATGT
Organism: Pseudotsuga menziesii; assembly: GCA_001517045.1. Taxonomy (NCBI): domain Eukaryota; kingdom Viridiplantae; phylum Streptophyta; class Pinopsida; order Pinales; family Pinaceae; genus Pseudotsuga; species Pseudotsuga menziesii. Next base: position 128,712 of record LPNX010982257.1, on the reverse strand, counting down.
CATGTTGTCAATTCAATCATAGCCTCTTATTCTACAGTCAAAGGAATCAAATTCCATCAAAGACCCATTTGATATATCAAATAGATATTTCAAATCATAAAAGAAACTTGACCTATCACATCCCGTGGAGCGAGAAATATCAAGCTGAAATAGAGGGTATAGATGGAAGCGAGCTGTTACAAACCTTATATATCCAACTGAAAATATCTCTCAAACCAGAGACTCAAATTGAATTCCGTGAAAAACCCATTTCAGATCACAGAAATACCTTTCAAACAAGCTATGGTAGACCCTATAAGATTATATGTATAGGTCGTGGTACCTATTCAAAGTTGGATGTAATTTTCACATTTTGTTGTTGAAATTGTACCTGCACAAAACTAAAAAGAAAACTTTTGTAAGATTAATCAACCTCTATTTCGACAATGAGCACATTTTCAGAGTCCGTCACACCTACAGACACTTATATCAATAGAATCCCGAGTTAGCAAGTCAAATATTGAAGGATTTATGTGGAAACTTAGGTGCTTCTGGTGCATCAATAAAAATATCAGAGGGAGATTCAAATATCCTGACCAGGCTCTGATACCATATTATATTATGATAGGTTGATCTTGGGACAAAAATGGTCTTCACATAGATTGCACAAGAGAAATAAAAGAAGAATGATTGAAGAACAATTTGAGAAATATTCCATTAATTATTATTACATTATGGGTGAATATATAATATAACATAAGGAATAATTCGAATACCTAATCAGATAGTTGAATCTAACAACCTAGACTAACTCTAAAACTAACTAGGAGTTGGAAAATCACCACTAGAGCTAACTAGTGCAACTCCAGATCACTACAATAGTTAATAACTCTTTACAATCAGTTACAATCATTTAACTGAGAGGGTAGGTGAACAAAGGTGCCACACTCCCTGCATGCATGCAACACTGGTGCTAGAGACACAGGAAGTGATCTAACTGATGGGGATTGGAGCACAGCTGAGGATAACTAAATACCTATTGGAGTCAACTGTTGGACACTATTGGTGGCACTCCAATGGGTTCCTATAAAATAGGGATTGATCCCTAGAGCTCCAAAATGCATACAGACAGGTGCAATAAGTGGCATATATCCACTAGTTATGTCCCTCGTGCACTGGTGAAATGATGAGACCTCCTAATCTAGGGAAATCAATCAAATAGACTTTATGTGGTCAAAGGAGACAAAGGGAGACAATCAGTAAGTAAGGAGGGATTTGGAGCATGTGTCTGGATTATTTATCCAGACATATTTTAAAGTTTATTATTTCAAATTAACATTTGAGTGTACAAATAATGTAGTAGAATATGAGACTTTGATTTTAGGATAAAATGAATTGAAAGAGTTAAAAGCAAATAGAATAGATGTTTATGGAAACTGAAAATTGGTTATAAATCAAGTGAATGGAAGTTATTAAACCAAGCACCCTAGGATGAGGGATTACAAGTGAATTTTAGGACATGCTTGGAAATTTTTTCAATGAACACATGGTGATGGTAATTCCCAAAATGAAAAATAGAATAACTAATACTTTGGCCACTATTGCTCGAAACTTCAAAATTCCTATATATTCAAATAAAAAGTATAAAATTGAAGTTGTAAATAGACCTTCCATTCCTGAGAATTCTAAGTATTGGCAAGTTTTTGAAGATGATTTGCAGATAAAGAGATTCTTAGAGATGTCAGATAAGTTTTCCAACACGGTCCTTGATATAGAGAATCATAATTTGGAGATTGCTTAAGAAGATGAAAATTTTGTAGAAACAAATGAAGGACAAAAAGATTTGAAAAATATGATTGGGGGTAAGGATATCATTCAGCTCGAGATCAATTTTATCCCAAAAGGATTTATACCTTTAGAGAAGTTATTTGATCATAATGATGTAGCTAAAAATCCCAAAGTGCAGCCTAATGAGTATGATATTCAAGATCAAAACATTGGAACAGAGGATTGTTCTAAAGTAGTGAAGCTTTCAAAATGTTTTCCTGTAGAGGAGAATAAAAATATATATTGAGTTGATGAAGAAATATACTGATGTGTTTTCCTGGAGTTACGAATATCTAAAAGAGTGTGATACTTCTATTATACAACATACAATTCCAATAAAACCGGGATAAAAACCTTTCAGGTAGAAACTTGGAAGGATTAATCCTATGTTGCTCCCTTTAATTGAGAAAGAAATCAAGAAACTATTCAATGCCAAAATCTTGGTTACACTTAGAATTTCAAAATGGGTAGTTAATTTAGTTCCTGTTAGGAAAAATAATGGGGAAATAAGATTGTGCGTGGACTTTATGAATCTCAACAAAGTCTATTTAAAATATAAGTACCCCTTCCCCAAGATGGACCATATATTGCAAAAAATTGTTGGTGCAGAAATAATTTCTATAATGGATGGGTTCTCACGGTATAATCAAATAAAGGTTCATCCTGGAGATCAAGAAAAGAAAAATTTACTACACCCTGGGGAACCTTTATGTGTGGAAAGATGCCATTTGGGCTATTGAATGCAAGGGAAACTTTCCAAAGATCAATGGGCATCGCATTTTGTGAGGAGAAAGATAAATTTGTTGTGGTGTACACGGATGACATAACAATATTTTCAAAATCTAACAGGGACCATATCAAACACTTGGATCATGTATTTTTAAAATGTAGAAAATTTGGTATTTCCTTAAACCCTAGAAAATATAATTTTGGTATGAAGGAAGGGAAACTTTTGGGCCATATCATTTCAAAGCATGGAATAAAAATTGATCCTGATAGGGTGAACTCCATTTTGAAAGTTGTTTTACCATAGAATAAAAAAGAAATTCAATCATTCATTGGTCAAGTTAACTTTTTGAGAAGATTCATTCCTAGTTGTTTTTTTGTTAAGAGGCTTTATATTGTATTTATGAACTTGATAGATTCCTTTCATCTGGTTACATATCAATTCTAAATTGATGTAAACTGCAATATCATTGGTGCCATATTTTTTTGCCTCTTTTAAGACTTCAAAAAGAGCAATATAATACGCCTTGTTATTTGTGGTTGTACCACAAACATCTTTCTGTCTTTTGAGAGCATGATTCAATACATTATTGTTAATAATGTATCTAATCATTTCTTGAGTAGGGTTGGGGCAACAAGACACTTCTATGCATAATTTCCACTTATGTTATATTTCTTCACTGGTAATGGTTCCAAAGTGCTGGAAAAATCGAAAACAAAAAATATTGATCAGAAAAACATACATTAAAAAATGACAACATATATTACAAAGACAACAATATATGAAAAGAGAGAAACACATGTACAAATACAACAATATATGCAAAGAGAACAACATATGTACAATATATGATGATGTACATTCAAACTTTTCTTAAAGCAACTAAAAATATGTCTCTTCCTACCTAGTGAAAATGTTATATATGGACATTGACTTTGGCAACTTGCAATTTAAAAAGATAGATATGCTTTGAACAACACATTTTAAAGAGAGAACGAATTTTTCCTCAAATAAGTCTGCATTCCTAGAAAGCCACATGGTGAGGCTACGACTAGGGAAAGGGATTTAAATTCATTTAGTTCTAGCTTCATTTCGTAGTTTTTGAAACATCATGCTATTGTCCCCTCACCAAACTCCTCTAACCCCTAACATATTATCTATCTCATCCCAAACATGTCTTGAATAAGCACAAATAATTTAAGCAAATGACTTATTGTTTCCCAAAGAAACATGGGCTTCATAGTCACTTCTTACTTGTGATATATATTACAATCCTGCAACATTCATTCCTCTTACATACTCTCAAATATTTCAATTAATACCCTAACTAATGAAAATACCATACATTTGTACACCAACGACTTCTCATTTTGTTTCCACCACTTGGGATCTATGGAACATTATGAAGTAATTGTATAAGAAATTTAATATGCAGTGAAATTTCCAAGTCTTTTAATATTGGCTTTGAGCTTTAAGAGATATTGTGTAGTATTAAATGGCATTCAGTATGAATGTCTCTCTCAAAGTTAATATATACCTCAAACTTTCACCAACGTTTCTCTATATGTTATGAGAGTCTTTCAGAATTCTCACATGAATTTGTAGCTTATATCAATTTAGATTTGCTCCAAGCTTATAGCTGGAAATGCCTTATCCTTTGTACGTGTTGTACATTAAGTTGCATCTCCAAAATCATGTTAGTTCATGACTATAAAATTCCTAACATGCCCCATCTCCCATTATTCCTATATAATATAAGCTACATGAGGAACCATTCAATGCAATTTCTCACAAAGCATTGCCAACATAATAGGTATGTTAATCTAGGGGCTTGAAATTCAATTTTGAAATCACTTGCCCTATTTACAATTTAATGTTCATTGTTAGAAATAGTCGTTTTCTAATCCAAATCCAATCCAAATTGTCCTATCCAATCTCGGCTTATAGTTGGAAATGCCTTATCCTTTGTACAGATTGTGCATTAAAATACGTCTCCAAAATCCGGTCAGTTCTTGACTGTAAAATTCCTAATATTCCCCATCTCACATTATGCTTATATAATATAATCTACATGAGGAACCATTTAGTAATCAATATAGATATTGGCACCTCAATTTGATGCCTAAAAAATGTATAGATGAGGGAAATTTTTTTGAATGGATTATTCACAGTTCTATATGCATTTAAGTAGTGAACAACATTTAGATTGTTATTGATAATGCTTTAAAACCACATAAGCTCTTAATTACACCAGGATTTATCTCCAACATAACAAAAATTTATGGCTACAATCAAGAGAAGATTCTCCAAGCACAAAATCATAAATGCTTTCAAAACAGTTTAATTTGTTAATTGTTGTAATTGTAAACACAATTGTGTACATTTACGCATGGATCGATGAACTTTTTCTTTCTCTAGCTTTTATCAGTGAGATTATTGTTTGCATTGGTTCATCCACAACATCTTCACGGAACTATCTCTATATTGATCTTAGTTCACATATTTATAGAAAGACCCCAAAAATAATTTCCTAAAGCATGTCATCTATAAGTCATTAGTCACAAGCTCAATGCCCACAAACAAAGATCTTAGTACTGATCCATGACCATCTCAAGACTCCAATACTAATCATCTCAATATTGTCATCTAAATAATGATGGTCATATTCTTGTTAAGCAAAATACTCTCATCACAAAATTATGATGGTTGATATAGGTTTAAGACTACTAACAATCATAAGGAGACCCTAGATCGGTGGGGGGGGACATGAACCTTTATTATAAATTTTAATTTGGCCTCTATTAGTGTGAGTTAAGGATCTATGCCTAAATTTATTTATGCATTAAAGCAGCTCTAGATTGTGACAGACCCTTGTTATCCCTCATCATGATTAGGAAAACACTTGGAGAACGTTGACGTAAATAAATCTAACTACCTTGTAAGTGAAATAACAACTAGACAATATAAAATAGAGCATGAAAGTAAATGTTGAAATAAAAATAAAGAAATCAAATCATGATAAGTCAATGAAGCATACTCTTTCCTAAATGTCAACGATGCAATGCAAGAACATGTTTATACATGCATTCCATATGAGAGAAGTGAGCCCACTTGGGCATGTTGAGCATGATATATGTAAGTAATGCAAAACAAGAACTAGAAAGTGAAATGAGAGTGAAATAAATGAAATGTGGAAAGGAAAGAGAAAAAGGTTCAGAATACAATACATGTACTTACCATAACATGTGATCTACCAATGTGGGATTTTACTAAGGTGTGTCAATGTCCACAAACGTGGGTACAATTATCTTACTACTTAAGCAACTCTATACCTACAATACAGATGTTAATGGATTTCCTTGAGTACAAGGAGACTGTGAAACCAACTCCTAGGGAGGGACATGAAGTGAACAAATATAGGGAGAGAAGAATAAAAGAGGCAATAATGTCAGAATAGAACTAAAAAAGACAAGAGGCAAGAGGTTGTAATGTTATGGCATAAATAATGAGGGGAAGGGGTGAGGAGAAGGATTATTGAAGAAGCAACCCAATAATGGCAGTCTACAGGATGTGACAACAAAGAGAAACATATGATAAATTGAAATCAATCCCATATGACAAAAGTTCATATTCAAATTAGGCCCTGCTTGAGACAAAAACCTAGAGGAATCCAATCGTCCATGAGGAAATCAAAAGGGGAAATGAGACAAAGAGAGTATAAAGAAGAGTGAAGGATACCCTCAGTGGATTAGGGAAAGTGAGGACAAGGAAGGTGAGACAAGCAAGGAAGAGAAAACTAAGAAGTGAGGGTGTGTTGCAGCTGCAACTATTTCCCAATTTTTTTAAAATTTTGGACCCTCCTTTTAAATTTTATCTTTCCTGGATGTGTTTTGGATTGTTGAACTTTGTTGTCCTCTGTTACAAATTTGGATCTTTTGAGGTTGAAATGAGGTACATTGTTTACCATTTTCAGAATTTGAATGACTATCTTTCTTTGACTTGAACTTGAATTTTTTGGTTTGTCGATAGTTTCCTTTTTCACTGTCAAAAGTTTATTGAATAGTGAATCGGGGCCGTAGTTCTCTATGCAACCACCATTGCGGAAGCTAACTAATGAACGTCCCAATGGGAATCATGTTTTTCGCCGATGGTTTATCTCCTTCATTTTTTGGTTTTCAACGTCATTTTGCTTATCACTATCGGAGGATTAGGCTTCTAAGTCGCCGCTGTTTCGGAGAACAGATGGAAAACGTTCCGACAGGTTAGTTCTTACCCTTGTCGATTTTGTGTTTTATTGCTTTTTCATTACTTTTTGTTTTCTCTTCGCTATCAAAACATTTCACGACTTTCATCGAAAGCCGTAGTATTATTATTTTCCACCATCATGGCTCCTTAGTGAACTAACCATCTGACATATAGTTGTTTCATTCGCCGATGGTTTGTTTTGATTTTTGCCGATGTTTTTTGGACTGTGGAACCCTTAGTCCATGTGACTTCCACCATTATGGCTCCTCATTAAACTAGTCATCCGATGCTGTAGTGGTTTTGAGGTTCGATGCTCCAGTATTTTAGTGTTTATTTCATCGACTTTTTATTTTGTCGTGAAACCCTTAGGCTGTATGGCTCCCACCGTTGCAGCTCCTTGGTGAACTAATCACCTGATGCTTAATTATTCCGCTCACTGATAGAATTTTTTTCCTGCCAACATTTTTCACCGGGAAGTCTATATATTGGGGTGGGTTATTATTTTATTATTACCCTTGTGAACTTACGCTTGCTCTGTCCCTGTCGAGCCGAACTGTGCATCCATGCTTAGCTGTCAGGATTTCTCTCATTTGGGGTGTTGCCGTGGAAGTGTTGGACCATCACGTCGACTGCAACTTGCTTTCCAGGTAGGCCAACCATGGTTTCTCCTTTCTCTTGAGTTTATGAGTCATTTTAGGAACTAGGCTATTCTCTTGGTTAGGTTTTTCTCATCGTTTGGTATTTGACCATCTAAGTATGATTTTGTATCCTTACGATGTGAGGTATCAGTCAGTTTGACAGTGTTTGCAATGGGGGTTCTTCTTGATCCTGTTTGTAAGACGTTATGAAAACTCGATCCCGGTCCAAAAGTTTAGGTAGCTGGGACAAGCATTACGCTGTCTGCCCCATTTTTTTTGGGTTTGATTATGGCCATTTGGGGAGAGAGTTTTTAGTTCTCTTGTCGTCATGGGTTTACCCTATTTTTTTGAGACACCGAAGGGTTTGATTTTCGTTCATATTGGGATTTCCACGTAGGGCCTCACTAATAGGGTGTTTCGTTTTGGCGAGGAGTCAAAATGCATTTCGGTTTAATTGATGCATATTTCTATCAGGGTCATGTTTAGATGCAAACAAACTTAGAAATTTTCAGACCTAGCTTGGAGAAGTTCTTCTTGCTGGTTATTTTCTATTATGCATTAATTTTATGATAGTTTATCTGTTGAAAATGCATATGGAAAAGGTAAATGTAATGAACAAAAATATATATAATAAAGAATCACTAAATAACTATTATGTAATTAATAATAACTATTAAATATCAATATTAATTATTAATATTAATACATATTGATATTAATAATTAATAATTAATAAATAGTTATTAGTAAACAATTCTAAAATGACGCATCCTTTCATGGATAGTATCCAAAGTGCCTTTACGATTAATATATATATGGCACTCACTTTGTAATCTATCATCATATCTATTCTATCATCAATTTATATATTATTATGGCTTATTTAATATTCCAAGTCTTTTGGTAATATTATTTGTGTAAGCGAATAATTATTCGCTGACGCAACATTTTCACACAATGTTTAAAAGAAAGTATCGTCTTATTTCGTCAAATGTTACAACTACCAACACACAATGTCATGAGAAAGCGTTACGAGCTAGAACAAGGGATAAAGTCTTCCATAATTTTGCTTTGAGGACAAAGCAATTCTAAGGGAGAGGCAATGTAATGAACAAAAATATATATAATAAAGAATCACTAAATAACTATTATGTAATTAATAATAACTATTAAATATCAATATTAATTATTAATATTAATACATATTGATATTAATAATTAATAAATAGTTATTAGTAAACAATTCTAAAATGACGCATCCTTTCATGGATAGTATCCAAAGTGCCTTTAAAATTAATATATATATGGTTCTCACTTTGTAATCTATCATCATATCTATTCTATCATCAATTTATATATTATTATGGCTTATTTAATATTCCAAGTCTTTTGGTAATATTATTTGTGTAAGCGAATAATTATTCGCTGACGCAACATTTTCACACAATGTTTAAAAGAAAGTATCGTCTTATTTCGTCAAATGTTACAACTACCAACACACAATGTCATGAGAAAGCGTTACGAGCTAGAACAAGGGATAAAGTCTTCCATAATTTTGCTTTGAGGACAAAGCAATTCTAAGGGAGAGGCAATGTAATGAACAAAAATATATATAATAAAGAATCACTAAATAACTATTATGTAATTAATAATAACTATTAAATATCAATATTAATTATTAATATTAATACATATTGATATTAATAATTAATAAATAGTTATTAGTAAACAATTCTAAAATGACGCATCCTTTCATGGATAGTATCCAAAGTGCCTTTAAAATTAATATATATATGGTTCTCACTTTGTAATCTATCATCATATCTATTCTATCATCAATTTATATATTATTATGGCTTATTTAATATTCCAAGTCTTTTGGTAATATTATTTGTGTAAGCGAATAATTATTCACTTCACAAGCGTTACGATGTCTGCACCATTTTTTTTGGGTTTGTTATGGCCATTAGGGGAGGGAGTTTTCAGTTCTCTTGTCATCGTGGGCTTACCCTATTTTTCTAGGACAGCGAAGGGTTTGATTTCTGGCCGGATTGGGATTTCCACGTAGGGCCTCACTGATAGGGTGTTTTGTTTTAGCGAGGAGTCAAAATGTATTTCAGTTTAATTGATGCATATTTATATCAGGGTCATGTTTAGTTGCAGACGGACGTAGAAATTTTCAGACCTAGCTTGCAAAAGTTCTTCTTGCTGGTTATTTTCTATTATGCATTAATTTTCTAATAGTTTATCTGTTGAAAATGCATATGGAAAAGGTAAATGTTTTTATATAGTTTTTTCTTCGTTCTTAGAACACTGATTGAAAGCTCCAATAGCCTAAGAGCATGTTTGGTCTATGACAAGGAAACTTCTTCAAAGGAGATATGTCTAAAAGACAAAAGAAGAATGCTCATGTTGCTGAGGGAGAACCAGATGTGGAAATCATTACTAAGGTAGAATACATCTATGAAGATACCAGAGCTACTACCAGGGTAGAACCAGATTACAAGTGGTGTGAGATATATCAGATGATTTCAAATCAAGATGTGCCTGATGCAGGATTCGAGGAACTGGACATATATGACAACATCCATAAATTTGCTCTGATGAAGGTAGCCACTAGACCTAATTTGTTCCCATGCTCTGAAGTGATCGGCTGGATCCTACCTAGGGCAGATGTGACCACAATGATCTTAACAAATACTACCAAATAGGGCTATGCTACATACAGTCCTAGTTATGTCTCACTGGCATATCACCTACCTCCTGCTCAAGTATACTTAACTAAAAGTTGGTTGGAGGAGATAAATTTGGACCTGGTCGAAATGGTTAAGAGAATGATGATACCTGGGAAGAACTTTCGAACAAGACCATCAGGGGAATATGAAATAGCCACTCTCAGGACCCCTTATAGGTTTATAGCACTAATGTTGAAAAGAGTGTTTGGGAGAGCTCATGGTAAAAGTTTCAAGTTGGGATGGATTCCTATTATTTTCTATGTGTCCACCAAGGGGACTATATTTAATTAGGAAAACATAGTGTCCAATAGCCTCTCATCTTACATATATTCAGCTTTGGGAGGGGTGTCCCAGAAAAAGTCTGAGTTCTACATGAGCTCTATCTTAGTGGATTGTATATTGTGTACCCAGTCATTTCCAGCCTTAAGGTGCAATTGGGATAGGGACAGAACTCCTGTGTACATTGCATACAAAATATTTTGGGCACACAAATATTATAGCCACTATAAAGAGATATGTGAACATTTCATTATGCCTTTGTACACTTTAATTTTCCTGACAGAATGTAGGTGTATGTCCGAGGAGGCATTCGAAGTTATTGAAGAACATGGGAGTTACTATTTGACTGAAGAGGCGATGTACATTATAATGTATGGCTGCTCTAGGGAACCTTCTTTACTCCCTAAGTATGCCACTGATTATGTGGCGCATAAATAAATAGTTAGGCAAGTTTATCTAGATGGTGTAGGAAGCTTCCTATTTGAACATAAGAAGGAAACCTACCCTACCATACCTTTCCAGCTGGGAAGTTACAAATTTTCAAAGGTCAAGCAAAATGCTGAATTTGTACAAGATTTGGAGCATTTTTGTTTTGGGGAGATGAACTTCCACGGGAATGACTCCCAAAATAAGATTGCAGAGCATTGTAAAGAAGCAAATGTTCATTTTGAATATACAAATTTCTGGGACAAGGATGAATAAATATTCACGAATGCAAGGAATATGACTACATTGAAGAGAAGGTTTAAACAGAAAATCACCATTGTGGGAGGTAAGGGAAAAACCGCACAAAACAAAGCTGAAGAAGAGGAAGCCAAGAAGAGGGAATAGGATGGTAGGAGGCTATCAAAACAAGCTGAGAGTTGGTTAAAGAATGAAGAAGAAGAAATAAAGAAAGCTGCACAAGAAGCAGCAAAGAAGGAAGAGGAAGAAAGAAAGAAGAAGGAAGATGAAGAGATAAAGAAAAAACAAGAAGAGAGTGAAGGTCTAAGATTAGCAGGAGCTAAGAAAAACCAGTAAACTACTAACCAAATAGACACAGAAGAAGCATAGGATCGTACAGATCAGGGGCAGGGACAAGATAATCCTTATTCCTAGGAGTCTACTGTAACTTCTAGCAGCACTCAAGAATAGGTTTTTTTTTCTGGTTTGAATTTGATACCTTTTATGCAAAAGGAAGGAGAAGAGGCCTCTGATTTCAGCACCATCTTCTATGACAAGGAGAAGAAGAGGATTGTCAAGAGAATTGAGAAAAAAGTTGAAACAGGAAGACAATTAGGTATGATGATTATTGATAAAACATTGGTGCATGGGACAGATGCAGATCCACGACTGACAGCCAGAGCTGGGGCGGCATTAACCCAGGGCACTAAAGACAACATGGATAGAATTATGACAAACCTTGAGCAATCAAGGAAAAATGCAGCTCAATTAAAGGAAACTTTAAAAAAGGAGAGGGATGAAGGTTATAAGCTGAAAAGGAAATTTGAAGACATGCAAAATGAGGTGAGAAATTCAAAGGAAAAACTCCAGACTCTGCATGTAAATAGGATGACCTTAGAAGTTTCCATGGAGAGAAAAGAAAAGGATGCTCAGAATAGCTTAGCAGAGTTACAGAGGCTACAGCTAGAGTATTAGGTGTTGAAGACAGAAAAAAAC
>LPNX010982257.1:0-116165 GCA_001517045.1 Pseudotsuga menziesii | reverse complement strand
CATAAAACCCCTAACTCATAATATTTTAATATATCTTATATTTTTGTAGTACATCTCTTAGGAGGCCCATTTTTGACCTCAAATTCTCTCTAATGTGACCTCAAAGTATCATATGAAACTCTGAGTGCAGAAAAGGACCAGCTACAGAGCAAAATTGTTGAGTTGGAGACATAACAGGCCACTATAGAAGAAAGAGAAAAACAATTGCAAGTCCAGGTAGCAAGTTTCGAGGGACAAATTGCTTCATTAACAACATCACTGAAGGATTCCAATGAACAACAAACTGATATCCAGCCTCTAAAGGAGCATGTCCTAGCCCAATGAAGAAGAATGCACCAACTACAGGTGTCTATTGAAGAAGAAAGGTGTAAAATCTTACAGGTAGATAGCAGGTTGGAAGAAATCCTGGACACTACTTCATATTTTATAGATAGATCTCGAGATATTTTGGAAGTCCTGGCTGGTAGGATAGTGTGGATAGAAACCAATGAAGAAACCCCTGCAGAGCTACCAGCTAAGGATCAGCATAGTTTAAAGTAGGACTACGACTTATTAGAGTTTGCAATAAATACTGCGGAGGAATTCAAGAAGACTGTGAAGAAAACGAGAGGAGCCTGTATTGAATACTACAGAAGGGTGCTGGTCACCTACAATATATGCCAAGTTGCTGCAGAACAAAGACTCGATGCATTACCAGAACATGAGTTGTTTATAGAACAACTACAGAGCAGGTACCAGGAAGATGAACAGAAGATCCAACAAGTCAAGGATCTAGATGAGCAGATCCTGAAGAATGCAGTAGCTCATTTAGCAGTCAGCATCCATTTACTTGAATATTAGCTAAGCTTGAGTCCAGCAAGAATAGAGGTGGTTAGGAATTAGGCTGCAAAATATGAGATCAACATCCGTTTTCTTGAACCCTTATATTTTGAAAGCATAGCAGCAGAGGCCCAGGCGTGGAAAAAGTTCATTAATGATCAAGCGGGGCCCTCTTCATAAAGTGCTCTATTAAATTTTTTTTTTAAATGTAATATATTGTATAATGTATGAGCACTCACTATAGGACGAATTTTGGGAATTGAAACGTTGGGGAATCCCAAGAGTCATTTGGGGGCAGCCCAAAAGTTTTGCTTTTTTGTATAAGTATAGGAGAGTTAGATGTAGAGAGGGAATTTTTCCCAGATAGATTTGTGAGAGTATGTTGTAAGAAGAACTATTTCCTTTTTCAATAAAGAAATTACAAGTTTCTTGTTGGAGAAATCTTTGTGGAAGGTTTCAAATGTTGTGCTATGGATTTGTTGCATGTGAGCTATTTCGTTTTCAGCTGTTATCCATTAACTATGAGATCATTCTAACTCTTTGAACCTATGTTATTTTTATGAATGTGATCTAGTTTATTCTATGAAATTTCCACTATGATTAATGAATGTTGTTCATAAACAATTAGCTATTTGGTTGTTCATAGATCTATAAATTCTCATGTGTTTTGAAATAAGTAACATCTATCTGTGATTTTTCTTAATGCATGCACAAAATACATTACTCATTGATGAATAATAATCTTACTCCCTAGGGATAGGTTAGATAGTTAGTTTTAGTTTTTTCTTGTTGTGTGTGGTTTAGATGCGAGAGATTTAACATGAGAGGTAAGAACCTACGCATCACATTGTGACTGCTCCTCGTATTCTCTATCAATCTGCATTTTTAGATAGGCACTTGCATCTCATACTTAAATACAAAAAACTAAAAACATACATGGTGGACTGGGCCGTAACCGGTAAAACCTTTTATTTTGTTACTTTACCTACGGTAGCCAAACCGTAAACCGGACGGATTTCCCATACCAAACAGTAACGGGCTAGTTGGGAAAGTTTACTGGGGAGAATCCCTAACTGTTGTTACCTGTGATCTTCCAGGCCTCAACAGTTTTTGGCGCTAGAAGGAGGGCCGCAAGTGCATAGCTGGCCGAGGAAACACATTTTCTTGAGATTATTCCACCGGTGACAGTTCTGAAAGCAGTTTGTTTCCTGATCCAATTCCTGAAGAAAAGGGTAAAGAGTTTTTGTTTTTTGTCGATAACGAAGTAGTTGACGATTTGAGAAGATTTACTAGGGAATATGTGAAGAAGATCGGAATATTACCTATTATCCCTGCCTTACCCAGAAGAGAATATAAGAAAAAAGACCGTCCTATGTTGGAAGACGCAGTGTTGGTTGGATATTTTGAAGAACTGGTAGAAACAAACTTATAGGAAGTTGCTCAACCTCTGAATCAGTTGGGCCCAGATACACCTTACCTTTCACCTGTTCATACCCCTGTTCATTCACCACCTCACTCTCCACTTAAAATCATGGCAAATGTAAATGCAAATCAGCCACCCAACCCACCAAATCCACTACCTGCTTGGAAGGCTAGGTCACCTTTAAACCTGTCACCTCCTTTGCATGACTTACCTTAGGATTTTGAGAAAATGTTGCCTAAGTTAGACCCACGTGAAAATATTTTAGTAGATGATCATTTGAAAATCTTTTACTTGGCTATAGAAGGACTAAGTGCTAGAGAACATGAAGATGTAGTTTGCAGATTGTTTCCACATACCTTGAAAGGAGCAGCAACCTCATGGTATTTTGCTCTGCCTGCAAACTCAATCACAGATTGGGATGCATTTGAAAGAATATTTAGAAGTAAGTATGTAATCCAAAAAACTCATGCAGCATTAATGAAGGGGTTATGTGCTTTAAAGAAAGAAAGAAAAGAAAAAGTGCATGGTTTCACTCAAAGGTTTGCTGCTTATCTAAAGAATTTTTCTGAAACTAATAAACCATCTGATAAAGTTCTGAGTGAATACTATACTTCAGCTCTAGGGCTTGACTTGGCCATGTTTGCTAAGATGCAAGTCAAACCTACGTTATCATAAACTTATGAATAAGCTGAGAGAGTAGAAGCCAAAAAAAAGAGCATAGAAGATTATCCTGAGCAGTCGGGAGAAAAAACTTTTGGTAAGAAAGCCTTATTACTGTCTAAGCCTAAGGAGGAGCAATCACATGACTTAGAAGGAATGTTGAAAATGATGCAGAAACTATTTAACAGAATAATAGATTTGGAAAAGGAAAAAGAAGCTTAGAAATCTTATAAGCCTTACTATAAAAGGAGAGACGACAACAATTAATCTAAGCCTCCTCCACATAGTCTTGCATCAATGAATTTAACAGAGGTAGGTATGGATAATTTTTGTACCTTTCATCAGTAGCCTCATTTTGAGAAAAAATGTCCTCAATGGATAAATTCGATGACATTAGTAATGAATCAGCTGTTGGACTCCAAACTAACAGAGGCTAATGATGAGGAAGAAAAGGGTAGTAAATCCACAGAAAAACAAGAGGATGATGCTCAGGTTTTATGGGACTGTGTCTCACTTTTTGATACAGAAGATGAAAATTCATTGAAACAGGAAGAAATATCAGAAACAAATGTAACAACAAGAATTCAAGGTTTGTTAAGTAAAGACAATTCAATACTTCCAAAGATTAAGAAATTTCAAGAGAAGATGAAGAAAATACAGAAGAACAACACATATGATAAAATACCTGAACTTACTATTAGCTGTCAAGATCTGAAATAAGTCAACATGCCTGTTAAACCTATTGAAGACAAAGCTGATAATGTCAAGGAAAGTCTCAAAGCACCTGAGATGGGGTACAATATTGTGGAGGACATCAAAAAGGCTAAGGTAAATATTTTGTTATTTGAAATGTGTAATATACCTCAACAGAAAGAAGAATTGTTAAAAGCACTTAAAGTACCAGAGGAAGAGCTCCCCCCTAACAACCAACCTGTAGAAGATATTATGGAAGCAAGTGTGGGAGGTAAGGCTAGGTTTAAAACACCACCTTTCCTCCTGACCTTTGATATTTTAAACCATAAGGTGCACAATTGTTTAGTAGACTCAGGGTCGTTAGTCAATGTTATGCCACTTTCAGTCTGCAAAAATATTAATGGACAACCTAAACCTACTACTTGGGAGGTTACTCAGTTAGACAGGACCAATGTGAAAGTAGTCGGGGAAATGGAAGATGTTCTGATTTGCTTATATGCAAATGAAAAGATATGCCAGTACATTGATATTGTAGTAGCAGACATACCTAATGGCTATGGACCGATTTTGAATCAAGACTGGTCCGCAAGACTAAATGGGTATTTTGCTTCAGATTGGTCACACTTGTGGTTGCCTCAGAAGGGAAGTCCAAACCAGATTAAAATATTAAGAGAGCCCCACATGAAGCACAATGTTACTCAATTGGAAGAAAAAAATGA
This sequence comes from Pseudotsuga menziesii, assembly GCA_001517045.1. NCBI lineage: Eukaryota > Viridiplantae > Streptophyta > Pinopsida > Pinales > Pinaceae > Pseudotsuga > Pseudotsuga menziesii. The sequence goes on along the minus strand of LPNX010982257.1, from coordinate 111,851 downwards.
ACCAGTGAATTCTGTGTTGGGAAATCATCTAATTGAGCTAGAACCAAGAGACTACATGGTAGAAAAAGCTAGCAGTACATCAGACACCCAGCTCGATCTCCTTCGATTTTCATGCGCTAATGAGATTGATTGTAAAATAGTAGATGTAGTTGTTGATTCAAGTACAGTGAAATTAGATAATGGTTGGGTCTTTTTCATTTTTGTAGTCAAGCCTAGCCCCTTAACTTACAAGTTTCCATATTTATACGGGTGGGCAGAGGACTGACAAGTTAGTGGTTTAGTTCTCAAACTTTATTTTTCTTGATTTTTGTTTCTGGATTATCTTGTACATAAATAAATTGATTTGGTTGTTTATTTTGATTTACTTTATTTCTATTTGTTCTAGTTTAGATTTTGATGGATTTCAATAAAAGAGGAAAACTTTTGGTTGCTTGGAGAGCATCAGAATTCTGGATTAACTAAAATCCTTCATTATAAGACTGTGTACTATTGTTTTATTTGAAAGCATTTCTTCTAGTTAGCAGTTTTCCTAAATGGCTATGAACACATTGAAGTCCTACTTAATTCTTGTAAAATAACTCATGATCAAAAGGTTTGGAATACTATTTTGAGGCTCCATCCATCTCACATTTAAAAAATGTCCTAGGGAGTGACAGCAAAAGACCCATGGAAAGGAACCAAGGTAAACAGTATATTATATATAAATGATCCCATGCCAAGAATTGAAAGCCAAAAGGCAAATAAGAGTCAAGAATCTCCTGAGAAAGAAATATGTATCAAAACAAAGTACTAAATCATATGAGTACAAAATTGCTAAAGTTCTTCTCCGATCGTGAGCTGAAAATTAAATACATCTCTCACACAAAAGGACACTATGGATAGAGCAGCCTGAATAAAATAAATTCAAAAAGAAAGGCATGCAGGAGGACTCAAAAGAAAGGACAAAAGTCCAAAAGCACAAAAAATGCAAAATGGCATGGGAATGAGGAACAAATGAATATTTTTGTTTACCATATGTTACAATCCTATGGTGTCCAAGCTGGAAGCTACCCAAAGACAGAGGTAAAAAATGAAACTCATATTCCTAGCCTCAAAAGAGTTGTCTTGACTTTGAAATCTTGGTTTCCATTTTCCTAAATTGGACTATCATCAATGGTTAAAAGTACATACATTTTCCATTTGGGAAATCCATACATCTAGAAGAATTCAACATGTTGGTTTTATTGTCAAACAGTATATTACTTAAGGAAGAAGTTGTCCAAAGATCTGGGTTCACCAGGTAGTCGCCAATTGTTGCAACTACAACTATTTCCCAATTTTTTTAAAATTTTGTACCCTCCTTTTAAATTTTATCTTTCCTGGATGTGTTTTGGATTGCTGAACTTTGTTGTCCTTTGTTACAAATTTGGATCATTTGAGGTTGAATTGAGGTACATCGTTTACCATTTTCAGAAGTTGAATGACTATCTTTGTTTGACTTGAACTTCAAGTTTTTTCTTTGTCAATAGTTGCCTTTTTGGCTGTCGAAAGTTTATTGAACAGTGAATCGGGGCCATAGTTCTCTACGCAACAGCCATTGCGGAAGCTAACTAATGAAAGTCCTGATGGGAATCATGTTTTTCGTCGATGGTTTATCTCCTTCGTTTATTTTTTTTTTGGCATCGTTTTGCTTATCACTGCCGTAGCATTAGGCTTCTAAGTCACTGCCGTTTCAGAGAACAGATGGCAAACGTTCCGACAAGTTAGTTCTTACCCTTGTTGATTCCATGTTTTATTGCTTTTTCATTAATTTTTGTTTTCTCTTCGCTATCGAAACGTTTCATGACTTTGATCGAAATCCGTAGTATGATTATTTTCTGCCATCATGGCTCCTTAGCGAACTAACCATTTGGCATATAGTTGTTCCGTTTGCCGATGTTTTCTGGTCTGCGGAACCCTTAATCCATGTGACTTCCGTCATTATGGCTCCTCATTGAACTAGTCATACGATGCTGTAATGGTTCTGAGGTCTGATGCTGCAGTCTTTTAGTGTTTATTTCACCGACATTTTATTTTTCAGCGAAACCCTTAGGCTGTACGGCTCCCGCCGTTGCGGATCCTTGGTGAACTAATCATCCAATGCTTAATTATTCCGCTCACCGATAGAAGTTTTTTTCCGCCGACATTTTTCACCGGGAAGTCTATATATTGGGGTGGGTTATTATTTTATTATTACCCATGAAATCATGCTTGCTCTGTCCATGTCGAGTCGAACTGTGCATCCGTGCTTAATTTTTGAGATTTTGCTCATTTGGGGTGCTGCCATGGAAGTGTTGGACCGTCACATCCACTACAACTTGTTTTCTAGGTAGGCCAACCATGCTTTATCCTTTCTCTTGATTTTATGAGTCATTTTAGGAACTAGGGTGTTCTCCTAGTTAGGTTTTTCCCGTTGTTTGGTAGTTGACCGTCTAAGTATGATTTTGTATCCTTACGGCATGAGGTATTAGTAAGTTTGACAGTGTTTGTAGTGGGGGTTCTTCTTGAGCCTGTTTGTAAGCCGTTATGAAAACTCGATCCTGGTACGAAAGTTTAGGTAGTTGGTGCAGACAAGCATTACGTTGCCTGCACTATTTTTTTTGGGTTTGCTTTTAGCCATCTGGGGAGGGATTTTTCGGTTCTCTTGTTGTCATGGGTTTACCCTATTTTTCTGGGACACCGGAGGGTTTGATTTCCAGTCAGATTGGGATTTCTGCATAGGGCCTCACTGATAGGGTGTTTCATTTTGGTGAGGAGTTGAAATGCATTTCTATTTAATTGATGCATATTTCTATCAGGGTCATCTTTAGTTGCAGACAGACTTAGAAATTTTTAGACCTAGCTTGCAGAAGTTCTTCTTGCTGGTTATTTTCTATTATGCATTAATTTTCTAATAGTTTATCTGTTGAAAATGCATATGGAAGAGGTAAATGTTTTTATACAATTTTTTCTTTTTTCTTAGAACACTGATTGAAAGCTCCAATAGCCTAAGAGCATGTTTGGTCTACGACAGGGCAACTTCTTCAAAGGAGATATGTCTAAAAGACAAAAGAAGAAGGCTCCTGTTGCTGAGGGAGAACCAGATGTGTAAATCATTACTAAGGTAGAATACATCTATGAAGATACTAGATTTACGACCGGGGTAGAACCAGATTACAAGTGGGGTGAGATATATCTGATGATTTCAAATCATGATGTGCCTGATGCGGGATTCGAGGAACTGACCATATATGCCAACATCGAGAAATCTACTCTGATGAAGGTAGCCACTAGACCTATGTTGTTCCCATGCTCTGGGGTGATCGGTTGGATCCTACCTAGGGCATATGTGACCACGATGATCTTAACAAATACTACCAAATAGGGCTATGCTGCATACAATCCTGGTTATGTCTCATTGGCATATCACCTACCTCCTGCTCAAGTATACTTAACTGAAAGTTGGTTGAAGGAGATAAATTTGGACTTGGTCGAAACTGTTAAGAGAATGATGATACTTGGGAAGAACTTTCGAACCAGACCATCAGGGGAATATGAAACAGCCACTCTCAGGACCCCTTATAGGTTTATAGCACTAATGTTGAATAGAGTGTTTGGGAGAGCTCATGGTAAAAGTTTCAAGTTGGGATGGATTCCCATTATTTTCTATGTGTCCACCTAGGGGACTATATTTATTTGGGCAAACATAGTGTCCAATAGCCTCTCGGCCTACATATCTTCAGCTTTGGGAGGGGTGTCCTAGAAAAAGTCAGAGTTCTACATGAGCTCTATCTTAGTGGAATGTATATTGTGTACCCAGTCATTTCCAACCTTAAGGTGCAATTGGGACATGGACAGAACTCTTGTGTACACTGCATACAAACTATTTTGGGCACACAAATATTATAGCCACTATAAAGAGATATGTGAACATTTCATTATTCCTTTGTACACTTTAATCTTCCTGACAGAATGTAGCTCTATGTCCAAGGAGGCATTCAAAGTTATTGAAGAACATGGGAGTTACTATTTGATTGAAGAGGGGATGTACATTAGAATGTATGGTTTCTCTAGGGCACCTTCTTTACACCCTATGTATGCCATTGATTATGTGGTGCTTAAAGAAGCAGTTAGGCAAGTTTATCTAGATAGTGCAGGAAGCTTCCTGTCTGAACATAAGAAGGCAACCTATCCTGCCATACCTTTCCAGCTGGGAAGTTACAAATTTTCAAAGGTCAAACAAAATTCTGAATTTGTACAAGAGTTGGAGCATTTTCGTTTTGGGGAGATGAACTTCCACAAGAATGACTCCCAAAATAAGGTTGCAGAGCATTGTAAAGAAGCAAATGTTCATTTTGAATATACAAATTTCTGGGACAAGGATGAAGAAATCTTCAGGAATGCAAGGAATATGACAGCATTGAAGAGAAGGTTTAAACAAAAAATCACCATTGTGGATGGTAAGGGCAAAACTGCACAACAGAAAGCTGAAGAAGAGGAAGTCAGGAAGAGGGAAGAGGATGCTAGGAAGCTAGCACAAGAGGCTGAGAGTTGGTTAAAGAATGAAGAAGAAGAAAGAAAAAAAGTTGTAGAGGAAGCAACAAAGAAGGAAGAGGAAGAAAGAAAGAAGAGGGAAGATGAAGAGATAAAGAAAAAACAAGGAGTGAAGGTCTAAGATTAGCAGGAGCTAAGAAAGACCAACAAACTACTGACCAAATAGACACATAAGAAGCACAGGATCATATAGATCAGCTGCAGGGACAAGATAATCTTGATTCCCAGGAGCATGTTGTAACTTCTGGCAGCACTCAAGAGCAAGTTGTTTTTTCTGGTTTGAATTTGATACCTTTTATGCAAAAGGAAGGAGAAGATGTCCCTAATTTCAACAGCATCTTCTATGACAAGGAGAAGAAGAGGATTGTCAAGAGAACTGAGAAAAAAGTCGAAATAGGAGGACAATCAGGTATGATGATTACTGATAAAACTTTGGTGCATGGGACAGATGCAGATCCACAACTGACAGCCAGAGCTGGGGTGGCATTAACCCAAGCCACTGAAGACAATGTGGATAGACTTATGACAGACCTTAAGCAATCAAAGAAAAATGCAGTTCAATTAAAGGAAACTTTAAAAAAGGAGAGGGATGAAGGTTATAAGTTGAAAAGGAAATTTGAAGACATGTAGAATGAAGTGAGAACTTCAAAGGCAAAACTCCAGACTCTGCATGCAAAAAGGATGACCTTAGAATTTTCTGTGGAGAGAATAGAAAAGGATGCTCAGAATAGCTTAGCAGAGTTACAGAGGCTACAACTAGAGTATTAGGTGTTGAAGACAGAGAAAAATGACCTCAAAGTATCATATGAAACTCTGAGTGCAGAAAAGGACCAGCTACAGAGCAAAATTGCTGAGTTGGAGACACAAAAGGCCACTATTAGAAGAAAGAGAAAAGCAATTGCAAATGCAAGTAGCAAGTTTCGAGGGACAGATTGCTTCATTAACAGAATCACTGAAGGATGCCAATGAACAACAAAATGATATCCAACCTCTAAAGGAGCATGCCCTAGCCTAACGAAGAAGAATGCACCAACTGCAGGTGTCTATTGAAGAAGAAAGGTGTAAAATCTTACAGGTAGATAGCAGGTTGGAAGAAATCCTGGACACTACTTTATATTTTATAAATAGATCTCAGGATATTTTGGAAGTCCTGGCTGGTAGGATAGTGTGGATAGAAACCAATGAAGAAACCCCTACAGAGCTACCAGCTAAGGATCGGCATAGTTTAAAGCAGGACTACGACTTATTAGAGTTTACAATAAATACTGCGAAGGAATTCAAGAAGACTGTGAAGAAAATGAGAGGAGCCTGTAGTGAATACTGCAGAAAGGTGTTGGTCACCTACAACAGATGCCAAGTTGTTGCAGAACAAAGACTCGATGCATTACCAGAACATGAGTTGTTTATAGAACACCTGTAGAGCAGGTACCTGGAAGATGAACAGAAGATCCAACAAGTCAAGGATCTAGATGAGCAAATACCGAAGAATGCAGTAGCTCATTCAGCAATCAGCATCCATTTACTTGAAGATCAACTATGCTTGAGTCCAACAAGAATAGAGGTGGTTAGGAATCAGGCTGCAAAATATGAGATCAACATCCATTTTCTTGAACCCTCAGATTTTGAAAGCATAGCAGAGGAGGCCCAGTCGTGGAAAAAGTTCATTAATGATCAAGCGGGGCCCTCTTCATAAAGTGCTCTATTAAATTTTTGTTTTAAATGTAATATATTTTATAATGTATGAGCACTCACGACAGGACGAATTTTGGGAATTGAAACGTTGGGGAAGCCCAAGAGTCATTTGGGGGCAGCCCAAAAGTTTTGCTTTTTTGTATAAGTATAGGAGAGTTAGATGTAGAGAGGGACTTTTTCCTAGATAGATTTGTGAAAGTATGTTGTAAGAAGAACTATTTCCTTTTGCAATAAAGAAATTACAAGTTTCTTGTTGGAGAAAGCTTTGTGGAAGGTTTCAAATGTTGTGCTATGGATTTGTTGAATGTGAACTAGTTCATTTTCAGCTATTATCCATTAACTGTGAGATCATTCTAACTCTTTGAACCTATGTTTTTGTTATGAATGTGCTATAGTTTATTCTATGAAATTTCCACTGTGAGTAATGAATGTTGTTCATAAACAATTAGCTATCTAGTTGTTCATATATCTATAAATGTTCATGTGTTTTTAAATAAGTAACAACTATCTGTGATTTTTATTAATGCATGCACAAAATACATTACTCATTGATGAATAATAATCTTGCTCTCTGGGGATAGGTTAGATAGTTAGTTTTAGTTTTTTCTTGCTGTGTGCGGTTTAGATGCGAGAGAGTTAAGACAAGAGGTAAGAACCTGCGCATCACATTGTGACCCCTCCTCATATTCTCTATCAATCTACATTTTTAGATAGGCATTTGCATCTCATACTTAAATACAAAAGACTAAAAACATACACGGTGGACCGGGCCATAACCGGTAAAACCTTTTATTTTGTTACTTGACCTGCGGTAGCCGGGCCGTAAACTGGACTAATTCCCCATACCAAACAGTAATGGGCTAGTTGGGAACGTTTACTGGGGAGAATCCCTAACTATTGTTACCTGTGATTTTCCAGGCCTCAACAGGGTGTTGGTAATTTCTCAAAGAATACTAAAGATAGAAGGTTCAAATTGACCCCTCAAAGGTCCCATTCCAATATGAGGCTTCATCGAAGTTGATAACTCATATGAAAGTACCGAGATATTATCTGGTTAGTCTAACTTCAAGCCACTCACTAAGGTCTAGGATTAAATTGGGAGTCTTGCCTTTTGGAAACAAGAGTAAGAAGATGAGAAGTGAGGGGTAAGGTGAAAGGAAGGGCATGAAAAGCCAGGAAATCAAAGAGGAGAGAATGTATTGAGTGGTTTAGGATAAGAAAAGGGAGACAAAAGAGGATTAATTACAAGGCCAACGAACTAGGTGGGTATTGTGTGCAAGCTTATGGATTTACACTATGTATAAATTTAGAAGTGACCAACGCGTTTTAGGTGGACCCTCCACCCATCATCAGGATCATTTGAAGCTATGGCACAATAAAAAAGAAGAGGGTGTTAGAGTATAAATAGAAAATTAAAAACTAGTTGTTAATTATAAAAATTATAGAAAAAAATGTTTGGAGATCAATTTGAGAAAGACAACGTTGAAAAATAAAATAATATAATATAATAAAAATTTTGTTTTATTATTTTTTAATTAATTAATTAATTTGTTTATTTATTTATTAATTTAGGTGGAGAAAAGTGATTGGTTAAAAATATTAAAGAAATTAAAAAAAAATGAAAAATGTTATTGAATTTTCTATTAATTTAAATATAGTAATTGAAAATATTCAAATAAGTAAAAATGGCAGTTAAAAAGGACAAATTCATATAAATGATGGTCTTATGAAAAAATGAAAGCCACTTGGCTTAAAGACAAGCTAAAATGGAAGCCACGTGGATTCATTAAATTCCTAAAATCAAGGTGTGTAGTGGAGAGTTGTGACCTTACTTGAGAGAACGACAAGTTACATTGAAATCATTAAATGGGAAAGGGATCCTTACTGGAGCATAAGATATAATTAAAGTAGGTTCATAAGGTGTAAAGGAATGAGCTAAAATGAAAACAAGTTACATTGAAATCATTGAATTGGAAAGGGAGGCATGTCCTTCAATTAAGGGATGTCGTGGAGAGTGGCAACCTAACGCCGATTCGTTACATCGAAATAATTAGATTGGAAAGGAAGGCATGTCCTTATTGGAGCATACAATATATTTTACTGACTTCATGGGGTGTAAAGGAAGGGTGAAAGGGAAACCCCACTTCATACAAATAATACATTGTTCCATGTGCAAACTATTACGTTACTCCATGATGTAAGATTTGTTAGTTGGCAACTTTAAAATGATGAAAATATTTATAAAGCTAAGTTGTTGTAATAATGTTTTGATTTTAAATATATAAATTAATGTTGAAACAAAGAAACATTAAGATCTAAGTTTTTTTAAGGATTTATAAAAAAAATTAAGTGTAGAAACTTTAATGAATTTGATTAATGATCAAATTTCCAAATATAAAATGTTTAGCGATATTATTAAAAAAATATTCAAATTTATAAATATTTTTTATAGGTTTTGAATATATTTGATGATTTTCACAGTAAAAAAATTTAGTCTTATGAAATTTGGGTGAATCGCATTTAAAACAAATAAGAAATGACAGATACTTTTTTAAATAAAAACCTCAAAAATTAGTTTATGAGCTAATTTTTTCTAGGTTAAAACAAGTTTGAAGCCATTCAATATTCATTGATTAAATTATAAAATAGAAACACTTAAAAAAAAACTCAATCAATTTTAACCACTAATCTAAAATATAAAAATTGGAAAAAAAACTAACCAGTACCAAACCATCTACAAATCACTTCATTATAAATTCCTATTTTATTTAAACATAGTAATACAAAGTTTTATTTATAATAAATATTGTTTATAGTAAAACAATCTAGAATGAAAACACCATTGTGGAATCACCCTCATGTTTGCAATCATCAACTGTCAAACTGCACAACCTTACTAAATATGATATAGATAAGCATAGGTTATTACATTCTTGCATTTTAAGATTTGTGAAAAAACTGTAAATATTTGTTAAGATTTTTACATTTTGTTTCAAAATTTGAAGAAATAAACCCAAAACCTATGAATCTTTCAAAGCCTTAGATTTTGTTGAAAAAAGGAAAATTTAAATATCAACAACTTCAACCAATGATTAGGGAACAAATAAGTTTTAAATTAATTCAAGATACAAAGCACTATGCAAGTCATTAATAAAGAATTTGTTAGATTGTACACCACACCTAGAAAATTGAAAATTAATTCAAGATACAAAGCACTATGCAAGTCATTAATAAAGAATTTGTTAGATTGTACACCACACCTAGAAAATTGAAAATTGTGAGTGGCAAATAATATGGACTACGTAAAGTGCCAAATAAGGTTGCAAATGAAACTATAAAAAAAAATCTTAAATGAGTTAAAATACTTCAATGGAAAATGTTAAGTAAATTGGTTACTTACTCCATGCTATATTAAAATAGAAACATTGGATACCAAGAATGAAGATGGGATAATAAGTTTAATAAACAACACAACAAAGCTTGATGATACATGTGAAGTTGGGAAATGGAATGTGAATAATATTATGATAAAATTTCACAAATACATAGGTATATATGTACCTGAGAATATGAAAAATTTAAATAAAGATATTAAATATATTACCATAATATAAACTGAAGCATTTTATAAATAATTTTAAATAAAAATATTTATACAAGACATTTTGTTGGTTGTGGAGCCTAATCTACCATATTCATAGATGTTATTCTTTAGTTGTGTTTGTATCCTAGGTTTAATGTATACTCATCCCATCTGGGAGGTGTGGGGGACATCGTCCCCCTGCAGGGTCCGGGGGAAGCGCCCCTGAGAAAGGAGTTTCCAAGGTGTTTCCCCAAGGTGAGTACATAGAAAAGGTGTTGGAGAGGTTTAGAATGCAGAATGCAAAACCAGTTAGTACACCTTTGGCCAACCATTTCAAACTAAGTAAGGAGACATGTCCAATGACACAAGAAGAGATATAATACATGTTCGAGGTTTCCTATTCATCAGCGGTTGGAAGCTTGATGTATGCCATGGTGTAGATATTGCACATGCAGTGGGAGTTGTGAGCAGGTATATGAACAATGCAAGTAAAGAGCATTGGAAAGCAGTATAGTGAATTCTCAAGTATTTGAGAGGTACCACTTCTCATGCATTATGCTTTGGAGGTTCAGACACTGTTCTACAAGGATATGTTGATGCATATATGGATGGTGATAAATACAATAGGAGGAGCACCACAGGGTATGTATTTACTGTGGGTGGAACAACAATAAGTTGGATTTTGAAACTGCAAAAGGTTGTTGCACTTTAAATAATGGAAGCATAGTATGTTTTGCTATAGAGGCTAGTAAAGAGATGATTTTGTTACAGAGGTTCATGGAGGAATTGGGTAAGAAGAAGGAGAATAACAGGTTGTACAATGACAGCCAGAGTGTCATTCATCTTGCAAAGAACTCATCTTTTCATTTGAATACAAAACATATAAATCCCAAGTACCATTTCATAAGATCTATTCTAGAACATGATCTGTTAAAGTTGGAAAAGATACATACTAGCCATAATCTTGCAGACATGTTGATGATCAAGGTAGTAACCAGAGAGAAACTGAGTTCCTGTTTGGTTTCTATTGGCCTTCAAGCATGAAGGTGAAAATGTTAGAAATTTTCCAAGTCCAAGGTTCAGAGCATAGTATAGCAAGTGTAACAACGATGGAGTTGTTTTGATCAGTCTCCAAGTGGGAGATTGTTGGTTGTGGAGCCTAATCTTCTAGATTTAGAGATGTTATTGTTTAGTTTTGTTTGTACCCTAGGTTTACTGTACACTCGTCCCAGCTGGGGGTTGCAGGGGCCAGCAGGCCCTTGGAGGGGGTTTAGGGGCAGTGCCCCCGAGAAATGAAGTTTGGAAACGAAGCCCCAGAAGGAAAGTTTTTGGGATGTTTGTTAGCCAACAGTCTGCAGACCCATGCTATTGGGTGACCAGTAGTATTTTCCCATTATAATTCCATTATAAAAGGAAAGAATTGTAATACAGTTGTGTATTGTATTGTATCATTGCTAACAATCTCTGTGATTGCGTGAGAGAGATTGTGAGAGTGTGAAGAGGAAGTGCAGCAGGCTTGTTGTAGGTTGTATCCTTTCATTTTGCTAGATGGTATAATAATAAAGGACTGTCAATTTTTGTGTGGACATAGCCCATCTTAGGTGAACCACGTTATATATGTCTCTCTTGTAATGTGTTTAGTGTGTTTGCATCTTGTTTAAAAATTTAACTGTATAATTGTTATTTCTCTAAGATCTTGATTTTCTAACACATTTTACATTTGCAATGTATATTTGAAGTTGATATGAAAGTCTACTATTATCATTGTTTTAGCAAACTAGGTTAGATGTCATGTAAGATCATCTTGAAGGATATCAATGGAATTGAGAAGCTTATATACAAATTGAAAATACATTTACATATATACTTAAAGTTCTCAACAAACATTATCTTGAAGAACTAAATGCTCACAAGAAAATTTTAAGGAACAATGTTGATTGTAATGTTTATATGAATTTGATAGGAAATTTTAGTTTTATTATTGTTTTAAAAAACTAGTTCATCTAGCCTATAACATAGTATAGGACCTATTGTTTTCAATGACGTAGTCATTGAAATTAGAATATTATATGACCTTTCCATCATATGTGAAACTTCCACCCTGGTTTTTAATTACTTGGTCATATGGTGAAGTAGAACCAAACATCATTGGTTCAATAGTTCACCTAGCGATTCCACTAAAATAAGCTGGATTCTGGAAAGAGGCACGCCAAAAATAATCCTCAAACAGAGTAGCTTCTCAGCCTACCAAATGATTCAAGAAGCCATTGGAGTAATTTAAGGTCACCTCAAGGAAGAGGTATTCCACTTTCAATTTCTCCCTTAATATCTGCTGCGAGTGAAAATCAAGAAAGAGTTGAAGATTTAGATAATCAATAAAATCCTTTAAGCCCTCCTCAAAATCCTTTGAATCTTGTCCTTGAACCTCTATTTTGAACTCCTTCTCAGTCGGCTTGTACATCAATCCCTGCTCATCTTTATTTTGGACCTCAGACACCTCCATTTACCCCTACTGTACACCCTACTATCCCACATATACTAGTTATGGCAGGAAGAGGCCATGGTCCACCTAGAGGCCAACCACCACCTATTAACCCGTGGATTTTTGCAAGATATGGTACTTTAAATATATTGATATATATGCATGATATGTTTGATCAGTACTTAAATATTTTACCTAAATATGTTGCGGAAAAATATTATTTAGCTGAAGAACATATGGATAACTTTCATAATTTCACTAATAATCTATTAATTAAAGATGATGATATTTATATGAGGTTATTTGAACAAACAATTGAAGAATAAATAAGAAAATGGTTTAGAACCTTACCTACTAATTCTGTTGACTTAAGGAATGCTTTACATATATCCTTTAAAATACAGTGGGGCGAGAAGACAGATAACTTATACTACCTCACTGAATTTTTTCCATTAAAGAAAAAGAATGGTGAAACTGCAACAAAATTTAATAAGAGATTTAATAAGATGTATAATAAGATTCCAAATTATATAAATCCTACGCAGGATTATGCAAAGGTCACTTATGTTGGAGCATTTGATTTTGACTTTGCTATGATGTTGACAGAAAGAAGATCCATCACACTAACTATCATGTGGGATGATGCTTTGGATGTAGATTCTAATATGATAGCTGTTGGTAATATTAAATATAAACACGACTTTTAAAAGAAGAAGCCTAAATATGAGGTTGAATCTTCGAACAACAACAAGAATACATAAAAAAAATAAGATAAGATTGAAGAAAAGACTAAAACATTAAGAAGCTTATAAAATAAAATGGCAAGATTTGAGACTGAAGGTAATAATCAAATAAATCCTCAAGCTAGTGGATAGAGAAATTCAAATCAATTTAGAAGCCCTTTTAACCCTCCAATCTTAAATAGAGAAATAATAAATGAAGATCCTCCCATCCAGCCTCATGTTAGGCCAAATGTAGCAATTATTGATGTTCCACCAGATCAAGAAGATATTGAACCCCTGAAGGAATTAGTTCGATGAATGATGATAATCAAATGATACATTTAACTCAAAATGAATATTAAATATTTTTTTATGAAAAATATTGTCAAAATGAAGAGGATGATAAAAAAAAGTACTTCGTCAGACCTAGAAATAATTATGAAAAACAACCTCAAGCTTCCATTCCTAAAAAGTCTCTAAAGTAAACAAAACAATCAAAGAATCTAATGAACCAGCCTACGTTCAAAAGCCTCCTTCTATCCAAAGAAAATTTGATCCTCCATCTACCTTAGAGGTAAATTTTACACCCCCTTCTCCTAAAAAAATCAATGAAAAAACTCGGCCAAAAATATCTAAGCCTGAATAAAAGATGTTGAGAAGTCATTATAGCCTTTTGATTTTGAACATGAAATGTCAAAATTAAAAATTTATATACCTCTGTCAGAACTCGCAAAGAATCCTACATATATGAAACAAATTGAGAAATCTTTAAAGTTAAACAATCCCAATAATCAATTTGCTACTATAGATCTAGTTGATGAAAGTTCTGAAATTGATGTTAGACCTATTGTAGAAGGGGAACGTTCTGATTACACACCTCCTTTCTACATTACAATGATGCTAAATTAAAATTTAACTCATAACTGTATGTTAGATTCAAGTACTTCTCACAATCTAATTCCTAAAGTAATTATTGATGAATTGGGGTTCGAAGTTACAAATCCCTACCATGATCTTTACATTTTTTATTCAAAACAAGTGAAATGTATTGGAATGATAAAATATTTAGTGTTTACTCTAGCCCAACTTCCATAAAAAATAATCGTGTTAGATGTGGTAGTTGCAAATGTTCCTCCTATATATGGAATGCTACTCTCAAGAACTTGTGCCAAGAGAATGGGTGGAACAATGTAAATGGACATGAAATATGCAATTATTTCTCTATTTGCAATAGAAACAAGGAGGTTGTATAGAGAATCCATATGTGCTTATATATTGAGTTAGGGAAGTAGTCATATCAATTATCCTATATACATTGTTGAAAAGGACATGGGGTGTTGTATGCTACCTGGAGGAAGTGAATATGACAAAGAAATGTATCCTTCAAGGCCAATGAAAGACATAAATCACACATGACACCAAATCTGGAATATGCATTATGAAGGATCCTCTACCAAAGAAGAAGATGGAGATGGTGTAGTCCTTAAATACCCCAACAAAAAAGAATTATTGTTGACATTTAAGTTGAAGTTTGAAACCACAAATAATGTGGTTGAATATGAAGCATTAATTTTTGGATTAGAGGCAGCAAGAAGAATGGGAGTAACTCAAATTGCATCTTTTGGAGACTCGGAGTTGATAGTGCAACAAATAAAGGCAATTTATCAAACAAAGCATCCTAGAATGAGAGATTATAGAAATGCAATATGGGATTTGATTGATAATTTATTTCATGCATTTAACATAAGTTTGTTGTTCCTAGAGAAGACAATCAGAAAGTTGATGCTTTTGTAATAACAATAAGTACTTTTAAACCTCCTATACAAATCAAAGTTAAACAATAATTGGAAAATATTTATAGACCATCAATACCTGATAACACTGAACATTGGCAAGTGTTTGAAGATGACCACGAATAAAAAGAATTTTGAAGATGGTAGATGAATTTTCCATCACATGTATTGATCAAGAAAAGGATGAAGATGAAATTATAAATAGTTAAGAAGAAAAGGAGAAAGAACCCACAGGGATGAAGTTAAATAACAAATAGCAAATCACAAGATTGCTCAGTTGAAAATTAATTTCATTCCTAAAGTTCTTGTTCATTTGGAAATGTTGTTTGATAAAAATTGTGTACCTCACAAGCATGTGATTCAGCCTAAAGAAGAAGATGTAGACAATACAAATATTGGCACAGAAAGTGAACTTAAATATGTCAAATTGTCCAAGTTTCTACCTCAAGGAGCAAAACATAGATAAATAAAATTGCTCAAAGAATATATTGATGCATTTGCATGGAAATATGAGGACCTGAAAACATACGATGCCTCAATAATTGAACACAAGATACCCTTGTATCCTAGGAATAAACCGTTCAAGCAAAATTTGAGGAAAAGAAATCTCGTCATGCTACCAATTATAGAAAAAGAGATAAGGAATTTATTAGATGCCAAAACAAAAATCCTTCGAGATATTCAGAATGAGTGACCAAGCATGTTACAGTTAGGAAAAAAAGTTGTGAAATCAAACCACATGTTGATGTTAGGAACCGAAACAAATGCTCTCTAAAAGATAATTATCCTCTGTCAAAAAAGGACCAAATTTTATAGTAGGTGGTAGGAGCCAATAGAATTTCCATGGTGGATGGATTCTTAAGTTATAATAAGGTTTCTATGAGCAAAGAGGATAGAGAAAAAATTGCGTTCACTACACCTTAGGGTACTTTCATGTACGATAAAATGCTATTTGGACTAATGAATGCATGAGCAAATTTTCAACGAGAAATGGATATTACCTTAATAAGAGACATAGATAAGTCCATAGTAATTTATCTTGATGATATGATAATATTTTCAAAAAATGATGATGGTCATTTGTCCCATTTAAAACAAACATTTAACAAATTCAAGTTTGGTCTTTCTCTGAATCCAAAGAAGTACAGTTTTGTTATGCAAGAAGGAAAGTTATTGGGTCATATCATGTCCAAAGATAGAGTAAGAATAGACCCTAAAAGGGTAGCAACCATTCAATAATTAGAATCTTCTAGAAATAAGAAAGAAGTTCATTCATTCCTTGGAATAATAAACTTCCTTAGAAGATTCATCCCCAATCTGGCTGAACAAATTAAAACCATTAATAGCATGCTCAAAACTGGTAATGAGGTAACATGGACTAAAGAAGCCAAAGAATTTTCTCAAGCTCTCAAGAAATCCATTGGATAAGCATCAATGTTGATTTGTCCAAATTATTCTAAACCTTTTTTAATATTTTCTTTTGCATATACACATACTATTGGTGTTGTATTACTGCAAAAGAATGATGATGGATATGAAAATCCTAATGCTTTTTTTAGCAAGGCACTCTGAGATGCGGAGTTAAAATACAGTTTAATGGAGAAACAAGCCTATGATATGGTAAAGGATTTGAAATATTTTAGATGTTATGTGTTATACTATGAATTCATTTTTTATGTTCTACATATAGTTGTGAATTATATTCTCTGTCAAATTGACAGTGAAGGTAGAAGAGAAAGATGAATCACTAAAATTCAAGAGTATGATTTGGGAATAAATCCTACCAAGTTGATGAAAGGACAAGGACTAGTCAAACTATTAGTTGAGTCAAACTGCAAGGTGTTGAGGCAATTTAATTGTCTAATTAAATAAACAGTTGAAATTCCCAAAACATAAATTGTCAACCCGAGGAAATCTTTTATTTCAAAGCTATCGTGTAATATCTATGCAGGATCAATTTCCATCTAACATTTTTATCTATTGGTATGAAATCAACACACTCATTGTAAGCTAGCTCATACTTTCTTAAATGAAAACATATGTTGAGACACTCTTCACACTTAGTCTAGAATTGAAATCAAAACTTGTTGAATTTCACTATTACTACAACTGAATTCAATTCATCAAACATATTTGGAAAATCCAAATGAATTTGTTGTATAAAATAATCCACACTAAAGGAAAATATGATCACACTTGTAGATATTTAAATAGTTGCAATTGAAATTGATCGATCTTAAAGAACAAAGTCATATTACAAAAATTTGAAAGAATTACTATGTTGGCCAATGATCTATTCGAAAGAATCAACCAATAACAAACAATAACAATGATTAGTCTAACCTCAAATGAAATTGTGAATTTAAAAAAAAAACTTACGCAATTACGAACACACTTACAAACCACACGTTTTTAGCACCTACTCAGGGAATAGTTCCCATCCTCCATTGAATAGGGATGTGAATTCACGGATTAGATATACAACTCTAGATTATGAAGTCAGCAGCATGTATTATAAAAATGAAACCACAACAAATCTCAAATCATATTCTACAACATGTGATTCCTACTCTCTACCTTTTTATTATCTATCATCCCCACGCATGAGATCGATATCATATTTATACAAAAAATCCTTGAGGAGGATGAGGAATCGAATTCTGAACTTGGGTTTTGTTGAACCAATTTTCCAATGTTGAAAACCGACCATAACAACAAATCTAGAAATTACATATTTAGAAAACCAACTGTATCTCTCAAATTGTGGTTGTTTTGGGATATTTTCTCTTGATTCAAGTAATTGAGGTTGTTCTACACAAAACCCATGTCCTATATTTTTGAAATTCATCTTAATATTCCCGCAAGTTGCAATGTAAATCAATGTGTTATTATCTAGCATACGTTTTTTGTTGGGATCGTTTGATCATGAGTTGGAGGCTGTCATGTTGGACTTAGGCACAAATCGAGATCAAAAATCGACATAACCAATCCTAGGAATGAAATCATGTTGTGAATTTCCACGTGGATATGTGCTAACAATAAAACTTTGGATGTTGGAACCATAAGTGTTGCTACAAGAAATTGCTTCATAAACCATCATCAATAAAACCATGCATAATAGTCTTTAATTAATTAAAAATTAAGGAAAATAATCATTATTAACCACGAAAGCATTGAAAGGAGTAAGATGGTATTTTACAAGAAGTTACAAAAAAATGGATGAAAATGTGCAATAATAGGTTTCGATAAAGGATGAAAATATGGACAAATCAATGACCCAACATCAGCCCTAGACTAAAAATGTTGCATGTCCTCGTGCAACCCAATACCTATGTAGCATTCAAACTAGAAGGACTCATTTGAATATTGCTTTCATTTTACCATGCATAGTTACCAAAAACACTATGTTTTCCCACTAATGATGCTAATAGAATATGATCCTTTTTTCCAAATAATACTTTTAAAACTTCTTCAAACAATGGTTGTTGCATTTGTCATGAAAGGACAATCTTAAAACATATCATCATTAGCAAATCATGAACACAACAAGTGATGGTTTCCCAATATAAGGTAATATATATCATCTTAACATTTTTATCCTTCCTATTCATAGACAACATACCTTCAAAAGTATCCCTCAAGTGATTTCTAGCAATTTCGATGGAGTTTCAACAGAGTGTAATGGAGTAACAACAATTTTGAAAATTTCAATTTGTATTCAAACCATAACTTGGATGAACAAGATTTTATTAGGGAATGGAATAGTCCACTTTTTAATTCATATTACTACCAAAAATCATAGCAACCTGATGCACAAATCCCAAGATATCATGTTGCTCAAAATCGTTGATGAAACTCCACCAAGACATTGCTGAAACAATGTTGAAACAGTTGAATTTATCTCAAAGTAAAAGTGTGTTTAGTTGATATTTTGAAATTTTGTTCGTACTATTATCGTGCTTCTCCATACCAAAAATAAAAAAAACCCAATTCTCCAATATCAAGATATAAGCAGATAAGTCACTAAAGGTTTATATTGGCAAATTTTTACAGGTGTTTCAACAATTCTTTTAGCAAACCTCCTGAACCAATTTCTCACAAATTACAAAATGGGTTTGGCTGAAATTTTGCAAGAAAATTTTTAGCACTCCAATACTTCTACATACCAAATATCAAGACTATACGATGTATATATATCGATATATAATCAAAATGGCCTTAAGTGATTTTTAGCAATTCTGATGTAGTTTCAGCAACTGTTTCAGCAAACTTTACAAATCATTTTTTTTGCAAAATAAAAATTAGATCCGTACGAAATTTTCTGAGAATATTAAAACTATTACCATCCTTCTCCATACCAAAAATCACAGCAACCTAGTCCATCAATCCCAAGATATAAGCAAATAAACCATGTATCAACAAATAAGACACTACATGTGTTTCAGTGGGTGTATCAACAAAGTTCTTAAGATAATTTCTCACAAATGATGAACTGGGTTTGGATGAAATTGTGCAGGAATTTTTTCACTAGTCCAATGCATCTTGACACCAAAAATCATAGGAAATCATATCACGGATTTTGAGAAAAATGCAAATTGGTTGTAGGTGATGATGGTCATTTTCTCAAAATACGTGAAGTTTTTTCCCTAAAAGTTGGTGACTATATTCCTCTTACCACAATGAATTTTCTCACCAAAAATAAAATCCATTTGATGCCTGTATCATGAGATATAGGATAAATGGTTGTAGGTGATTGCCATTTTCTCAAAAATCGTGCATTAAATTGAGCTAAAACAAACTAGGTTTGTTCAAATTGATGTAGTGCTTCTCTCCTACAAGTTTCATGAAAATACAGTTTACCAATTGCAAGATATGCTCACTTCAATTTATGCACTTTATATAAAAGCAACAGGCATGACCAATATAAATATGAACAGCAAGCCAACAAGCATAATAACTCATCTCCCCATACCGAATAGTTTCCATCTCCTCATGGAAAAGAAGAGTTGTCACCTTCATTGGAAATATGCATCTCTCCCAAAAGAAATGCAAAACATGTATATATGCATCAGGCTTTGTCTTCATTGTTGTGTCCAAAATGCTATCTTATTGAGCATACAAGATAACACTAGTGTGCATTTCCATAGGAATGTTGGTTATAATCTACCTTCAAAACTTGATATGTAGTCTCATACAAAATGTATTAACTGTTGAAAAGGTATGTTGCTAGTAGAGGTAGAATTAATAAATCATAACATGGTGTGACTTCCAGTCCTCACATTGTAATAGTAATAGGACTTCATATTATTGCTGCTATCAAACTTTATTTGATCTTGTATAGACTAGAAATGATGATATGTGGTTTTTGATATAAGAGTCATTCATGTAACTTGCAACTAATCCCCCTATATTCCCCTTCTTTGTGTAGTCACAACATTAAGCCCTATGTATTGTACTTCTAAGTGCAACCACAACATCCATGATTTTGAACTAATTTATACATCAAGTGAACCAATAAACACATAACTTCGAAATTTATCCTCTGTTGTATGGCAACATAGCCTTCTTTTGTTGTAGGTTCTTGAAGAGTATCAACAAGGAATTGTCTCATGATTGGATGTAGAATATGTTGGTAAGGATTCTAAATATGGATGGAGGGATTAGGATATGTTGGTAAGAATTCTAAATATGGATTGAATGGGAAAGGATAGGAATGAATGGAAAAAAGATGGCATGGTTATGATATGAAAATAGAAAATAGGAATGCTTAGTGGTTTTTCATGGCATCTTCCTAAATTTTTAATAAATAAAAAACTCATAATATCTTACCTCAAGTTTTACTTTCGTGGAAGCGTTGGTTGACATAAATGTATTGATGCATGTTGGGGATGATGTAGACTACTAACTGCTACTGTGATATGTAGCTGGAAGCTGAAACTAATAAAGGATGAATCTGATCTAAGATGAGGAATTGTGCAAGCTGAATTGAATGAAAAAATATTGTTGAACTACTGGAACAATAAAAATATAGTCTTTCTCCAATATTTGTGCTTATGTACAAGTGAATCCATGTCAATGGATTTTATTGAATTCGAACATGGAAAATTTTTGTTGGATTACCAATGAATAATGAAAATTGTTAACCAACACAAGACAACTCACCAATGATATTGACAATGAGTTGTTAAGGTAAAATAGTACAACCTAGCAGGTACGATTGGATGTGGTGAAGCCAAGTCACCTGCAAGATCTTTAAAAAAAGAGACATTGATGTATTATCTTGATTATCAACGAGAAAAATTACCATTGATGCATGTAAATTCCAAGTTACTATACATAACTCAAGTTTTGTTTCCCAGATAATGTGCTAAAATCAATGGGGTAATACCATTCGAAGGTGGACCTTAATGAATTCTACATCATTCAATATGAGTACAAAGAAAATGATTGTGAAGATTCATAGTGAAAAATAGAACCAACATAAAACTTGCAGATATTATTATCAACCTTGCCAACCAGTAACCTAGTTTTCAAGCAAAGTTTTTGTCTAGTTGCACTAGTAAACTGGTTTTCACAACTTGACCTTTTTTATTTATTTACTATTTTGTTTTTCCACACTACCCTACCCTACCTTACTTGAAAAGTTAAATATCTTCAAGTATAAGAGTACTTCTAGTGGATCCATTTCCAAAACAAGGTCTCAAGTATACTCATACCCAAATCTGAAAAATGTATCTCAATAGAGAGCACAATATGAGAGATCAACTTCCATTGAAAAGATGGTGCCAAGAATTTTTTAAGTATGGAATGATGTTGCAAACTGATGGTAGATTGAAACCAAGATTCAATATAATCTTTGCTCCATTGATTCCCTATAGCTATCATATGAAGTTCTCCAAATATTTGATCTTCATGAATGTATAAGATATCTAGATCTGGTGACAACAATTATGGAATTTCTTCCATTTATGGTTCTAGACTTTGTTCCTCATGAGATGTAATGCATGTGTTGATGATATTTTCTACTTAATGATAAGGATTAGAAGGAAATTCGTTGTAAATTTTGGATTTATGCTATGTTTGGGCCTTCTATGGACTTACTGCAATATTGCATAATCTTTCTGTAGCAGTGTAGGTGAGGTAGGACAGGTGTGAAATGTAGGAAAATTTTGAAGCTCAACACTATAAGCATACTGTACTATTTTATTATGGTTAGGTTGGAGGGTGGGTTGAACATGAATTTGTGTAGGGAATGGAAGAATTTATGAGAAGGTAGATGTGGAAGGTGTGGTTGATTGTGATGGGTAGATAGGATGTTGTTGAAAATCTTGTGGAAAATATGGAGGATTGGTTTGTGCTGCAACATGAGGGAAAGTATTCATGGGATCATAATATGGGTTGTTCCATCCTTATGGACAAGGTAGTTAGGAGTTATATTGAGGCTGCAATATCTGCCATGGTGCAATAGTATTCAATGATTGATTTTGGGAGTAAGGAAATGGAGAGTTTTGAAGCATACATGTAGGCCATAGTTGTTGTAGTGAGAATTTCTCCTCACTACAGGGGTATGAATGGCTCCCTTGTGCCTATAGGGCACAAGGGTAGGTTCCTACCCTTAGAAAACAGTAAAAAACGTAAGCAAAAATGACAGTAAACAGAGCTGAGATTTGAAACTAAGCTAAATTGAACAAGACTAAGTAAATGGTAGCTACTGTAAATTGAATCTACTAGCTAATGACAGAAAAATGAAAGAGAGGCAGCCCTTGTGAACCCCTCTGCACACAATGGGTTAGGATTTCACCTCCAAACTTGAAAAACAAAGCTAAGCTACTAAACTTGCAAACAATGTCAATGAAAACCTGCAAATAGAGATGGGGGTTAGCAAATAAAAATAAATGAAACAAGCACAAACAAAAATTATACCTCACTTAGGTGGAAATGGGCCACCATGCCCTAGCTCATGGGAGCACCTCTCCCTTGGTTGGGAAGCAATGGCTTGGAGAAATGGAGATGGAAGAGAGGGAGAGTGGGTGGTTTGAGAGCAAGAGGTCTCAAAGCATCCACGGGCAGCATAACAATAGGCAAGTGAGGAGTGTTTTGAGAGTGACCCCCCACCCTCCTTATATAGTTTTTCCAAGGGATTTTAGGGTTTTAAGCCCTTTGGTCAAGGATTTAGCCCCTTTTTTGGGCCTTTAGCCCCTTCCGCCCTAACGTTAGCCCCTTTCAGGGTTTTAGCCCCTTTTTGAGGGCTTTAGCTCCTGGGGGTCTATTTTGGGCTCTTTTGGGGGGGATTTTAGCCCTTTTCTTCATCCTTGGGCTCTTCTGGATGTGTGGGGGTCAAATGGAAGGTCATGGAAGGTCTTATGGAGTGAAATGAGTGTTGTGAGATGGTGTCCTTGGGTGGTGTAGGCCATTGAGAGCTATGTGGGGGATTTTTGGGTTAACAGATTGCCCCCTAATGTGTGAGGGCAAGAGCTCAACATATGGCCCACGGACATCATAGGATTTGTTGTCAAGAGGTGGTGCTTCCGGGGTTGGGGCATGGTGGATTTTGGTTTTTTGTATTAATTTTGTTCCCATCAATGGGTGAGATACAATAAATGTGTGACATGTATATGGATGAGGCAGGAATTCCCATGCTCATGACAATGTCAAAAGAATCATTTGATCTATGCTCTAAAATACAAGAGTTGATCATATACAACTGATGTTACAATGTTGGTTGCCTCTCATGTGAGGTTGAATACAATATTGATCTGGTACATTAGACCCATGGCATTCTCATGGAATGCTATATCTTCTTGATTGATGGTCTGTTGGATCTGGAACGGTACATAGTTGTATGGACTCACTAATTGAGAGTCAGAGTCTCTATAGTACAAGTATGTTGTATCAATCATAAAGGTATATCGAAGCACTGTTGGGGCTTCTGATCACTATCTTCAACGCAACCCAAAAATCACAAGGGATATAACCTGTTTAGGTCCCTTGAGTGGACTCATCAATGTGCTAGATTCGGGTGACATCCAGGGTCTTCGACCAAGTACTGTGTGGAACAAACCCTGTACAAATCTCAACGGTGCGATGATGGATTTGAAGTCTAGCACGTGAGAAAAAACCACCCCGAGAGGCACTAAGGACTCCTCTCAAGTGGTCCAAGGAACTCATCAATGATGTCAATGAAACCAAGGTATAGGGACCTCTGGCTCTATCCTCTGGAATATGTGTGTTGGCGTCGACAGAGGGAGACCTACCCCTAGTCAAGGCAATGATGTTTCCTTGACCAGGAGCACGAGGGATAACCGAAAGGTGTGAAGCAATCTGCAGACTAACTCACTAAATTGGGGGGGGGGGGGGGGGGGGGGAGGGAAGGGAAAAAACTGAACAGGGGCAGGTGGGGAGAGGGAGACTCAAACTTCCTTTGTTCAGAGTATGGCAGCAGGGCGGACCAGGAAGCACATGAAACTTAACTCATGGGAATGGGATCATAGCTGCAATACCGGGAAAGTCACTGCAGATGGGAAATACTTGGAGGCGAAGGACACTTTTGCTACTGATGAGATCCAAGGAAGACACATTGCAGAGTACTCTAAACAAAGGCAACCCAATGTGGGGATGCTGGCAAACTGTTTTTTGCGGGGTGGTGTCTAGGGACACCATTGTGGTATGATCTTGTGGATTTTTGGCGACCCCGAGAAGGTAAGTGCTCAATGGTGCTTTCAATTTTTGAGAGTCTGAAAGCACGAAGAAGACTCCAGTGGGGGATCTTTTTCATTGGTAGTCTCCTATGCTCGAAAAAGGATAAAATTATACATAGGAGAGCTCACCCATCCTGGAGGGGATGAGAGACTTCTTTACCATTGGTAGTCCAATCAGGCCGAAAAAGGTTAAACCTATACTGACTGGATGGTCATTCAAATACTTTTACGAGCATAAATGAAACCAAGTTTTCTCGGCGATCTTTTCTTGTTGAGACGGTTGGAAAAGAGCTTAATGACAACCAGTGGTGAGATTTTTTGTCAAGTGTGGCCCCTCTGTCCGAGAAAGCACCAAAGTACGTAGAGGGGAATGCTCTTGGCTTGAGTGTGCCAAGGAGGTCCTTTTCATGAAATGGTCTACATGGTCTGCAAAAGGAGGTAAACGAGACGATGTAGATGCCCTTTCCCATACTTTAGCGAGCGGGAAAGGAAGCAGCTGTGCTCGGCGATTTTTTCATTGTTGTAAGGAGTTAGAAAAGAGCTTAAACAAAACTCCAATGTGGTCAACCGACTATGATGGCACGAGTTGTATCGCCATGTCAAGACGGTGGACAGAGGTCCAAAGGTCATCTGCATAGTATGGACGGAGCAGAAGGCTCTCAAACATACCAATACATGCGTAGGATATATCGCGGTAGAGGCCTACGAGATGGTGCAACAGAGGCATGCAAATCGAGGTGGCTCTCAGACAAAGGTTAGGAGAATGTGTGTGTGTGTATTAATGTGGAGGGACTTGACCACATGGGATGTAAGTACAATTCTGGAGGCATTTATATGCCAAATATGTGCAAGAAAAGAAATAATTTTGTGGAAAGTGGTCCAGAGGTCCATGTAAGGTGTGGTAGAAAGAAAAGACAATCTATGTGTTAAAAATACAAAAGAAAAGCTCAAATTACATTTCTTAATGGGTAGTGGCCCGAGGACACTTCTATGTCAAATATATGGAAGAAAAACAAAGGTTTTTTATGGACGATGGTTCGAATGACCGCATAAGGTGCAGTGAAGAAAGACAATTATAAATACAAAAATTAAAATTATAGTATAATCCTTAATGGGTGGCAGTCTAATCACTCGCATGAGTTGCTATTGGGCAGTGTGATACGAGTACTGGTCCGTAGACACTTGCATCATCATGTCATGGCTTGTGAGTCGAGGTGACTTGTGGGAAATGGTCTCGAAATTGACTATTTAAACATGAGACAATGGTCTCATAACTAGATAGAGGGTGGAATTCTGAAACCAGTGGCGCAAACGGTGTCTCAAATGGAGTCCATATGGTCCTGTTATGTTGATCGGAAGAAATTAGGTCAAATGGGGCCTATAAAAGGGGAGGGTCCACATGGTGACGTGTCATTGTCACTGTTCATTGTGGATTTGGAGAGGTGGGCCCTAATTATTCATTCACTAGTTTCTCTTGATCCGATCAACGGTTTCGTGAGCCATGAATTGTAGGTAAAAGCTCTCACTGAACCTCTTCATTTTGATGTATTTTTTATTAAATTTGACCACCTGGAGGCCCCCCATGAGCTGTTTGGGATTTCATGTGCGCCAGGTCGCTCATTTCGAAGGGAAAGGTGTGCCCTAGGTGCACCTATTGGGCCATTATGAGTGCCCTGGGTGCTCCTTTTGCTCATTTAAGTGCACCCTGGCCTCCTTTGGGTGGTTTTTTTGATGGTGGGGAGGTCTAACATCAGGGTTTTTGCTTTGTGGAGGATGGTGGAGATAAAATGGAGGGAGAGAGACTGCAAGCCAGTCAGAGATGCATCATTACGAGATGGGGGTGTTAGAGATACAGTGGCCCACTGTGGGTTACTAAGGTTCATGCGGATTCCGCTTATGCAGAGCTTGGGTTTGTTGATGCAAACTCTGATCACTTTCTGGGATGTTACTGAGGAGGTGTTCCTCTTCTAGGGACAGCGTATTGAGATTACGCTGGAGGATGTGTACTTCATTACTGGGCTCCCAATATTGGGAGTAGTTGGTGACTTGGATCCTTTACTTTCTTGGGGGGAGACATTAGAGGATTTATGCGAGAGACACTATTACGCTACGGTGTATGTGTGTGGTTCTTACATTCTGATGTGTGACATCAAGGAGTTGTCCACACGGGTGGTGGGGACTTTACTACAACGCATCTTGGGTTCCATGGGGAGCCACAAGATTTTTGGTGGTCAGCTGCAGTTAGTTGAGCGTGCCATTGGTGGCACATATTATGCATCGGACCAGATGTACTTACAGGCTATTCGGCGTCAGTTGAACAGGTCAAAGACTAGTGGCGCTAGTTTTTGCTTTGGCTCCTTTCTATGTGCTTTCTTCTTTGAGAAAGTACCTACACTTCATCCTCATCGGGATGTGGAGGATAGTGGTACACGGGAATTGAGGATGTATAGGTGGTGCCAGATGATGATTCGCGAGGGTGACGGTAGAGTGGGTCGCTTCTTCACAGGGGAGTTGTTGGAGCAGTGGCTCTAGTTTCTTGTGGTGATCGAGGAGTACCCATACATGGGTATGGACTTCGAGGGAGATCCAGAGATTCCCCAACCTCCTGGTCAGGCTTGGGGACCAGCTGGTATGTACGCTTGATGTTTTTATGTTCATCTTTGTGCATAGTATAGTTGAGCTAGTTAATGATTTTCATGTTGATGTATGTGGACTGATGGTGTCCTTGCTTATGTGTGCAGATGTTGGTCCTTGCCCACCACCTGGGCATCAGAAGCGGGTTGTTACCGTACCTCCTGCGGCAGCTTCTGTGGTGGCCCCTTCTAGGAACTCTCGCAGGAAGCAGCGGGATATGGATGGCTTGGTACCATACATGGAGGAGGTAGCTACTGGAGTGTCATATGTTGGCTAGAAGCACCTGAATACCAACTTTATTGATGTTGTTCACAATCTTCCTCCCGAGCTGACGAGCGTGATGAGGAAGATGGCAGTGGCATGCGATCATTTTCTTCGGATGGCGAGAGGTGGTGTTCTTGCATTGGATTCATCTTCTTCAGAAGATGATGAGTCTGAGTCAGATGATGGGTCTGAATTGGATTAGCAGCCTTGTGGGGCTGACCCTTAGTGCATAGGTTCCCTTATGGGTTTTTGTGTCGCTTATGTATATCTTGTTGAGAAAGCATATGTGGCTTCTCATTTTTGTATTGGACATGTTGTGGACATGTGACTTATGGATTTATATTTATATATATATTTGACGCACGTGGATGCACTTTTATGGTTTTATTATGTGAGTCTTTTTATTATGTTGTGGAATTCAAATGCCTATGTGATGTATTATTACACTGTGTGTGTATTTTTAGACATGATTATGCATTGTGTTGTGGTTGTATGTTTCCTATATGCTGTTGTGGATGTGCCAATTTAGAATATCATTAGCCATTTGATCTGCAACACTATTGAGGTTCCTAGGAACATGTGTGAATGTGATGGATTCAAATGTTCTGACCATGTGTTTAGTGCGTAGGTAATTTCTAAAGAGGCAGGGATCACAAACTCGTTAGTGGTTGTTTAGTTGAGAAACAAGTAGCTGGGAATTTAAGAAGACATCGAGATGGTGAATTCCTAATTGTAGAGAGGCGGCCAAGAGGCCATTAACACCATCATACTCTGCCTGGTTGTTGGTCACGGTGCCCATGCATATTCTATCGATGTGGATCAACTCGTGTGATGGGGAGTAGATTACCCATGCAACTGAGGCAAGGTTTGGGTACCATCTGCTTGCTCCATCTGTGAATCCCATGTACCGAGCTGAGGTGTCCTCCATCTGAAGCAATGAGAGGAAATGATACATAAGACTCAATTGGAAAAAATGTGTAAAACAAAAAATGAAAAGACTATAATACAATTAAGAACATTGTCACTCAAAGGGGTGACGTTAGGGGGAAAGTCATTTGGACATTCCCAGTATCAGCAGTCATTCCTTTGTGTGACATGATGAATCCTTGGAGACGGCCCATGGGGACACAAAAAACACACTTGAATGAGTTCAAGTGGATCCTGTACTGGTGACATCGCATTAGGACTTGTTGTAAGTCGTCTATGTGTTGTGTGTGGTTTTGCGACCACGCGATGAGGTTGTCGAAACACACCAACATGATGTGAGTGAGTTCATGGAAGTAGTGTTTCATGGTGCGCTGGAAGGTGGCTCCAGCATTTTTGAGGCCAAAGGGCATGACTCGGTAGGAGAATGTGCCCCATGGGGTTGTGAATGCCGTTTTCTAACGGTCTTCTTTCCGGATTTGGATTTGGTTGTAACCAGAAAATCCATCCATGAAGGAGAAGGCCTCATGTCCGGCACATGCATCGATGATTTGGTCGATGAACGGTGTGGAGAAGTTGTCTTTGGGACATGCCCCACTGAGATCACGAAATTCTGTGCAAATGTGAATGGTACCCTATTTTTTATTCACGGGCACAGGATTAGAAACCCAAGTTGTGTATGCAATGGGATAAATAAAGCCGACTGTGTGTAGCTTCTCTATTTCAGCTTTCACCGCAGCCACTTTTGATGGATGGATGGGTCATTGCTTCTAGAGGACGGGTGCCACATCATGCCATGTGTCGATGTGGTGTTCCACGATGGATGGATCTAAGCCAAGAATTTTAGTGTATGACCAAGCGAAGATGTCGCAGAATTCTTGGAAGAGACTGGTATAGGCATCGAACTCTTCCGGGGATCAAGATGCCCCCAACATGATTTCTTCAACAATCTCAGAGCTGGTTGAGATGTCAATTTTAATGGTTGGTGAAATGTTCACCATGTTCCCTTCTTCACAGGCATCTAGTGCTGGGATTGGATTCTTGAACCAGTCAACCTTCCCATGGATGAAATCTTTGGTCTCCACGGAAAACTAGTCGGACTGCGACATAAGCTCTTCCGGGAGGAAGAACGAGTGATGGTGCATGTCGTCCCATGGGTATTCTGGGGCAGTCAGAGCTTCAAGGATCTCCTCATCGATGTTGAAGCAATGAAGTGACAGGTCTGATGGACCATCGTTGGAGATGTGATAGAGCTAGTTGAGGGAACTAGACATCATGTAAATGGACATGGTGTCGAACGAAGGAGGTGGTGGTGGGTGAACTTCTTCGATCAAGGTGATCTCAGACTCAAGGGAATGGTGACGGAGGTTAGCAAGAGCCATTCAAAATTCAAGGAGATCTTGGCAATGGTGGGAGTAATGTCCATACAAGCCACAAAGGGCGCAAGCATGGTTTGTCCTTAATGCCTCGTTCTTTACTACTGGCACAGTTAGGAGCTCAACCATGGGGATTTTTTCATTCGTATCCATGGCATCCCGATGCGCATGGATCACTGGGATTTTAGGGAAATCCTGAGTTGGATGGCCCTGTTGTTCATAGACGACACAAGGTGGGACTGGCCGTGGTTCTGCGATGGCTTTGGTGTTCTTTCCCTTCGCCCCTTTGGGTTGGGGCAGTGCAGGTGCAGGTGTGGAGGTTAGCTTATGTACGAACCGGGTGGGGGGCGAGACTCAACTGCAATAGGTTGCACTGGAGTTAACACAGCCTGGGGAATCACTGGTTGAGCTGGTGGATCTAAATACCACACTGAGATCCCCAACGTAAGGTTGGGTAGGCTTAACTTGGCCATGACTGGCTTGCCCATGACACCAGTTGGGGGAAAGAGGAAGGGAATTCTCACTGGACCGGAGATGAGCCCACATAACTCCCAGCTGGTTCCATGTGGGGGTGAGGTTGTGGTTGCGGCTGCGCATAATGCTACTGCTGCGGGTGATGCTGCAGCTACTGTTGGCGTTGTCGCTACTGATGTTGCGATTGTGGTTGGGGCTGCTGCTGCGGTTTCTGTTTGGGTGCAATGGTGCTTGATGAGACCATGCACAAGTCCACAGTTTGCTTTTATGTTGGTGGTGGTGACACCAATGGGAAAGGAGTCGTCATGGTGGGATCGGTAAACAACCCAGGGCCCACATTCAACGGTGGGGAAGCTGGTGTGTTTTCAACCACAGTGTTGGTTGCAGGGATGACATTAGCATGTGCGGTCACCCCTTGCGGCTCGATGGTGATGATGGTAGGGATAACATTGGCAGGCACTGTTAACCCTTGCGGATCATGGTATGTGAGCTGGTTAACCGTCATAATCTTCCCTTCATGGGGGAACATCATGAGGTGGAAGACAGTTGATGCGATGGCTCGCATGGCATGCATGTAAATCCTCCCAAGGAGGAGGTTGTAATCCAGTTGAGCGTTGACGACCTCAATGTCGATCATGGCTATCTTCCCAGCTAACGTGATGGGGACATAAGGGAGGATTCCATGGGCTTTAGTGGGGTGTCCATCATAAGCTCGTAGAGTCATGGAGGATGGTTGCAGAATCGGTGATCCAAGATTCTGCCAAACCAAGGTAGACATGACACACATGGATGCCCCCTCATCCACTATGCATCAGTGTGCAACCAAGTTTTGGATGGATACCAGGATTTGGAAGACGATAGTGGAGGGCATGCGCGGCTCTCCGTTCTCTATGTCAAATGTGATTAGCTTGGAATCGGAGGGGTCTACTGCCCCTAGTGAGGCTAGTAAGGCTTTCCACTGCGTTGGGAATGCTTTAAGTACCTCAAGAGTAGACACAGCGGTTGGTGTTTGGGCCAAATCGTCCACAATGTTATAGCTAACTGCAGCTCTAGCTGTGGTATTATTGGGATCTACGTATGGGGGGGCATGGGAACGAGGGTAACTGGAGAGGTAGGTTGGTTGTCTTAGACGTGGATGCTGCTGATGAATCAACATGTTCAGTGGTGCTACCGTACTTATTTCGTCTAGTCTGTAAGTTGACCTCTTCAGTGGTCATGGTCATCAGGTGGTGAACACCTGTTTCAAACGTGGGCGCTACCCCTGGAGCCTTGGGATTGGCTTGGGGAGGGGGAGCGATTGCCACCAATCCTTGGACTGGTAGTGGGTTTTGAAGCACCATGGGGGGAGTTCCTTGTGGTGCCTGGTTGGGTTGGGCTTGGGTGGGGGCATTGGCACCCTGTTGGGCCTCATTTTGAATGGCCTGCTTAGCGCGAGCCATGAGGGGACACTCAAACATGTAATTCCCATAGAAATCACAGTGTGTACAAGGTTGGTTTGTTTGCAATGGTGCATTGCATATTGATGCATTCTGCAGTGGGGGTTTTGGGCTAGCCAGTTAGCCGTGGAAATATTGGGAGGGTTTGGTTGCTGACCTCCTTCCTGCGGTTCGTTATTGCCTTGGTTGCGGGGCTAGTTGTTTCTAGCTTTCCCTTGTTGATTATTGGGGGTAGGCTAGCTAGGATGGTTTTGTTGTGCAAACACTTGTCCCAACGGTGCGGGTGGAGCGGGTGGGGTGGGGCCGGGGGCTTGAACTTGTTGCACTGGTGGTGCATAGTATATTTGTGGGGGTGGTGGTGCCATGAATGTGGGAATTTGTCCCACATACTATTGTGTTGTCCAAGCCATGGCCTGAGCCTGCTGTGGTGGTGCAGGTTGTGCATAAGAGGTTGTTTCCCTAGACTAAGACGTCATTCTAGCATAGTCCGGACCTTGGTTTTGATAAGCAACATTAACCGTGTTGCTTGGTTGCAGTGTTGTGGCCGGTGGTGTCGGTCAAGGCTATGATTGTTGGGAGACTGGCCCTATGATGCCGTCCATCATGTGGGATGCCCCCGGTGCGTCGCAGTAAGAGGTACTTGGACGGGGAGCATTTGGAATGACAGTGTACAAGTATCTCGACTGGGCGTAGATGAGGTCAAATTGTTGGACCTTCAATATGGCCTCTTCTTCAGATTGGGGATGTTCAGACACAACGTCCTTTGCAATGGGTGGGGGAAAAGTCTTGAGGAACCAATCCAAGAAGATCCTATCGTCAAGTTGGATCTTGCACAAGCTACGGCGCCGCCGCCACTCATGGATGTGATCGGTGATGTGAGTGGCGATGTTTTGGTGACAGGATAGCAGGATCTCCACCCCCTCCTCATATCTGACAGGGAGTTGGAAATATTGTAGGAACATGAAGGTTAGGGAGTTGAAGCCAGCGTACTTGGCTTGTGGCAGCTCAATGTACCATTTGGCCACGGCACCTGTAAGGGTGCGTTGGAACATCCTCAGCCTGATGGAGTCTTCTATGATGCTATTGTATGAGCACCATAGATGGAATGTCATTATATGATTTTGGGGACACTCCCCCACTTTTCCCTCAAACTTTGGGATGTCTGATGGCAGCTTCGTTGGCATGGGTGGCAAAAAAATTTGGTGGTGGATGGGGTCATTCGTTAATCTAGCCAAGTGAGGCAAATTTAGATGAGCCATGAAGGGTAGATTTGACCCCAAGTTGATGTGGGATGGGGCTGCAATGGGGGTGGGGTTTGTAGGTGCATAACGCATCTGCATGGCTGGGGGTGCTTGCGGTGGCACCATGGAGGATGGGCCAATGCCCCCAAGTGTTGTGGGTGGGATGGTGTGGGTGGTGAGGGCATTACCCCCATGCATGGTGGTAGGGGAAATGTGGGTGGTTTGTGCACTTCCCCCCTGTGTGGAAGGGGGGAAAATGTGTGTGGAGGGGCCACTGCCCCTGCGTGTTACCACTGGGCCAGCTTGGCTGATCACTATTGGTGGTGGAAATTAGCTAATGACAGTCTGCATGACTATACTTGGACCTCTTTCCATGTTGTCGGTGACATTTTGTGATGTGGACATGGGTCCACTTGCTAAGGTTAGTCCAAAAAATGGATCCGGGTTTGCAGTATACATGGGGCTAGATGGTGCAGTGTGGAGGTCTGGTTCAGACTGATATGGTTCTGAATCAGAATCAGAGGCTATGTGGCTCCCGTGTGTTACCACTAGGCCAGCTTGGCTGGTCACTGTTGGTGGCGGCAATTGGCTAGTGACAGTTTGCATGATTGTACTTGGATCGCGTGCCATGTTGTGGGTGACAGGTTGTGATGTGGACATGGGTCCACTTGCTAAGGTTAGTCTGGAAAATGGATCCGGGTTTGTAGTATCCATGGGGCTAGATGGTGTGGTGTGGAGGTCTGGTTCAGATTGATATGGGTCTGAATTAGAATCAGAGGCTATGTGGCCCTCTAATGGTGTGGGAGATCACTGAGAACGGCTACGACGGTACTGACTGAGTGTTCTAAATGGTGGTGGCTCTCCTGTTAGGCGTGAGTAAGATCATGAAGGATCAATTTTGTTTGCTTGTGTGTATGAAACTGGTGGGTATGAAATTTGGACCCTAGTTTCAATGGCTTCCTATTGGCTGAAGGTGGTCTCTCGGCCACCAAGGCTGCCAGAAGATAGTGCTTGGCTTGTTCCTCATGGGTGATTCTACTCAATCGGAAGGGGTCGTTTCCTATTTTGCTTGGCAATTCCTCTCAGCAGCTAGCTACTTTGGGGTTCCTATGGTACTCCTCACAATGAGTTTCTGGGCAAAGCCCAAGTACTTCCCACAGTTAAAGCAGTCAGGGACTTATGTCCTCAAAGACTACAGAGTTGATTGAACTTAGTGTAAATTTGGTAAATTTTAAGGCTTACTCAGCGTCATGAAATGAGTTGGGTTAATTAGTTGGTATGGTATGTTGGTTTGCTTGTTTGTTCTGGTATTTGGTTTGCAGTATGGTTTATGAATTCATGGTAGAGTTCACATCATGGTTTTGTATGCAAAAATAAGCAGAAATTTGTAAGCAAATATGGTGATTAACCCTGAATTGTTGGCCTAACTAAGTGTCTACCTCTCAGTGGTATTCTTCTTCAACCAAGAGAAGGTGCTGGGATCTCAACACAATGGGACTAAGCCCATCCGTAGATCCTCAGGTCACCTCCCAAGTGCTAGGTTGGTCATCAAGGAGGACGCTTAGCACCGTGAGAAGCCCTCCTTCTCTACCCCCTGTACCTTCCAGGTCACCTGGTTTTAGTGGTTTGGGAACAATACCATGGAGTGCCCAGATCTATACGAGCTTGCCCTTCGTCGTATCCCAAAATACCCCGGAGGGTGATGACTGGGTAGAGGAGGAAGGGGGCAGCAAGATGGTTTATTTTATGTTGCTTTTAGTTAGACTAATTGATTTGATTAAGCCTTAGTGATTGGTTTAGCATATACACATTTGTTCATTGGTTTACTTGCAAAAAATGAAAACTGGAATTAAAAGAGATATGCAATGGAGGACAGAGGCGGCTGGGCCACACTAAGAGTCCTCTGAAACTGAAAATTGCTGCTATTAAAACTCAAAAACAACTTCTGTGTGATAGGTAGCACATTTCTGACTAAATCCTGCGAGGGGGCCGTGAGATTTTTCCAGAAATGAGTGAGGAGGTCCACAAAATGCCAAAACAACCACAACTTGAGCTCCTAGGCTGAATTCATGCCTGTCTGAGGATTAAGTGCACCCTGGGTGCGCCTGTCTGCCAATTAAGTGCACCTTGTCTCACCTTTTCCCCCAATAAGAGAGACTTGCTCCAGAAAGGGGTGTTTTGGTGAGGCAGGGTCAGATCTAGCCGACAGTAACTGGTAATGGGGTCAATTTGACTCAACTTAGCCTAGCTGAGGCTTCAACACTGACAAAAACAAGAAATAAAGTAGATTTAAATAGATCTAAACTAACATTTCTGAACACTAGGGTAAAAACTGAAAAACTTGAAAAATTGAAATTTTTTGCCCAGGGATTCTGTGGGATCGACCCAGGGGAGTTGCCAAAGCTGTAGTGATAATTTCTGCTCACTACAGGGGTAAGAATGGCTCCCTTGTGCCTATAGGGCACAAGGGTAGGTTCCTACCCTTAGAAAATAGTGAAAAACAGAAGCAAAAATGATAGTAAACAGAGCTACGAATTGAAACTAAGCTAAACTGAACAAGACTAAGTAAATGGTAGCTACTGTAAACTAAATCTACTAGATAATGACAGAAAAATGAAAGAGAGGTATCCCTTGTGAACCCCTCTACACACAGTGGGTTAGGGTTCCACCTCCAAACCTGCAAAAAAAAGCTAAGCTACTAAACCTGCAAACAATGTCAATGAAAACCTGCAAATAGAGATGGGGGTTAGCAAATAAAAATAAATGAATCAAGCACAAACAGAAATTATACCTCACTTAGGTGGAAATTGGCCACCATGCCCTAGCTCATGGGATCACCTCTCCCTTGGTTGGGAAGCAATGGCTTGGAGAAACGGAGATGGAAGAGAGGGAGAGTGGGTGGTTTGAGAGCAAGAGGTCTCAAAGCATCCACAGGAAACATAACAATAGGTAAGTGAGGATTGTTTTGAGAGTGACCCCCCACCCTCCTTATATAGTTTTTCCAAGGGATTTTAGGGTTTTAAGCCCTTGGTCAAGGCTTTAGCCATGTTTTTGGGCCTTTAGACCCTTCCGCCCTAACTTTAGCCCCTTTTTGAGGGCTTTAGCTCCTGGGGGTCTATTTTGCGCTCTTTTTTGGGGTTTTTAGCCCATTTCTTCATCCTTGGGCTCTTTTGGAGGTGTGGGGGTCAAATGGAAGGTCATGGAAGGTCTTATGGAGTGAAATGAGTGTTGTGAGATGGTGTCCTTGGGTGGTGTAGGCCATTGAGAGCTGTGTGGGGGATTTTTGGGTTAACAGTTGTCATGGTTGTTACAACTCCTAGATATCTTTGATCTATTGGTTCCATCCTTGGTAAAGAGGGGAAACGATCCATGGAATGATTCAAGTCACATATGCCACAAATTGTGAGACCATCCAAAGGAAAATATTGAGAGATGTTTCTTCTGGCACTGAGGGAAAATTGTTTCTTAAAATTCCTCTCACCTTTCCTTAACCTGCAAAATACCCAATGGTGAATTTAGAGAGTTAATGACATTAATTTTAAAATTTTCAAATGAATTACTTATTTTAGCTCCTATAACTCATGTTTTACAGCAGATTTCAAAAATTGAGAGGAAATTTCTTTAGAATATTTACCAGACTTGGAGTTTCCTCCTGAATATGTTCAACATAACTCACAAATATCATCATATGGTAACTAAAATACATCACTTATTCCCATCATATGTAATATTTCTAAATATCCATTTTGGATTCCCTTGAGTAGGAGTGTTTTTAAGGTCTCTTTCCCCAGTCGTCTTTGTTTGTATATTTAAAGGTTGTATTGAAAGTGTTCCATGTAAGCCTCTAGAATATCTTCTTATCCTTGTGTCATTCCGAAGGTGTATTCATTGACCCTGCAATAATCTTGGTACCTTTTAAATAATACATGTTTCTGTTGAAATATTGTAACTTCGAAGAATATTCTATATGTACTTTTTGTGGTCCCCGATGGTCCTACCAGGAGAACCAATTGTATTTATTTATACTCTAATGCTTCTAATCGAAAGAACTAATAAGAGTCATGAGGTAGTCCCCTCAAATTGTAAATGTGGGTCATTAGCACCCCAGTTGTGGTGACCTGAGCCTACATGTTTAAATCGAGCCTACATGATTAACTTGAGCCTACATGTCGGAATTAATTATTAAAGTGAATGGACAAATATAAATAGAGGTGTGGCGCTCGTCATTTGAAGCACAGACACTCACTTGTGTAGCGCATTAGTGGAGGAAAGAGAAGTAGTTGGAGAAGGAGGAAGATTAGTCTTTGATCAGCCTTTTGGTTTTACCTTTTATCTTTTGGGGCATCTATATTGAGGGAGATTTTGGTGGGTTTTTCCCTTTAGGGTTTTCCGAGGATAAATCTATGTTGTTCTTGTGATACTATTTCTTTCAGTGATCCTGTTTATATGCTTTTGGTATGAAAATGAAATGAACTGTTGATGTTTTAGCTAAGCATATGAAATTTTAACATGGTATCAGAGCTAGCCTAAATAGGATATCTTTCACAAAGGTGAAATAGCCCACTCTCTCTCCTTGGAAGAAATTAGGGTTTTGGGAAATTTTTTGAGTTTAGGAAAACTGCTTGCATAGAATGTTGTGCCCTCCCAAAGCGCATATTTTGAGCCTGGAATCAATTTTTTTGGGCATGTGAATCTATGGGAAAGTGAAACCCTAGTTTGACAGCTACACTAGAAAACTACTGAACCAGAAAACAGCTAGAAGCTGTAAAAGCTGAATCTTGCAAGTCTGGTTTGGAAGGTGAAGAGTTGAAATCTACAGAATCTGAGCACACTGGTCAACTCACCTCATTCAAACGCATCTCCTGGTAAGGTCAGTTTCTCATTCCGCAAAATTTCAATTTTTGTGATTTTCTGACAAGATGGCCCCAAGCACTAAGCTTGAGGACAAGCTAGAAGGCATCGAGAATTTTCGAGCATGGAAATGTAGGATTGGTCTCATTCTTCAAGAGAATGATCTTGATAAGTATGTCAAAGAAGAATTTGCAGAACCCGAAGAAGTTGAAGCCAAGGAGAAGCACAAGAAGGATATGATTAGGGCACAAAGGATTATTGCTGACTCCATCAAGGATCACTTGATCCCTCAAGTGTCATCCAAGAAGAATCCAAAAGAAATGTATGATTCCCTATCTAGAATGTATGAGGGAAGAAACATTAATAGAAAGATGAATCTAAGAGTTCAACTGAAAAGCACCAAGATGAGTCATGGAGAATCCATCCAAGACTACTTCACAAGAGTTTCTCATATCAAAGAGCAACTAGAATATATTGGAGATAAGCTTGATGAAGATGAAATGTTTATGACTGCTCTCAATGGTCTCACTAGACCCTGGGAGTCCTTCATCCAGATGATGTGTGCCAGAAAAGAAAGCATGAAGTTTGATATGGTATGGGAAGACTGCATTCAAGAGGAGACTAGAGTGGAAAACAGAGAAGCCTTACTAAAAGAAGATGATCAATCCCTAGCCACTCACACCAAAAGAAGAAGAGGTCAATCTAATTTCTAGAGAATAAATTTCAAGGAGTTTCAACCTCCCAGAAGAATCCAAATGATAAGAGAAAATCGTCTAAGTGGAGACTACTCTAATTTTCAATGTTTTCATTGTAATAAGATAGGACACATTGCCTAAAATTGTCCTATGAAGAGGAAAGAATATAAGAAGAGGATCAACAACAACAAAAGACGTCATGTTCATCTAGCAAAAGATGAATATGAATAAGAAGAAGAAGAAGGACCTCCAAGAAAACAAGCAAGAGAAGAAGATGCAGAAGAGTATGTACTATTCTCTGCACTCTCTGGGTCTATAACACCTAGAGAAGACACTTGGCTTATTGATAGTGGTGCTTCAAAGCACATGACAAGACAAAAGAAAACTCTATCCAAACTTGAAGAGAAGAACTCTCCTCAGAAAGTATCCATAGGAGATGACTATCAATATCCGATCAAAGGAGTAGGTGAAGCAATCTACAAACTTGATTTAGGTAATCCCCTAAAGATGAAAGATGTATTATATGTACTTGGTCTAAAGAAGAACTTAATTTATATCTCATATTTAGATAAGAAAGGATTAAGAGTTTCTTTCATAGATGGCCAAGTACTCATGTGGCCCAAAGGAAAGACTATTGAAGATGCTATCATCATTAGTGAAGAAGAAGGAGGCTTGTATAAACTCAAGGGGCACTCGGAAACAAAAAATTTTCATGAGTCCACCAACCCTAGTGAACTATGGCATAGAAGGCTTGCCCACATTAATTACAAGACTCTACCTCATGTGAACAAAGTAGTGACGGGATTACTAGACATGAAGATCAAGCATGAAGGCATTTGCAAAGGATGTGCAAAGGGAAAGAACATCAAGAATCCATTTCCGAAGAGTGAAACAAAAACAAAAGGTACGTTGGAATTGATTCATGCAGATGTATGTGGTCCAATTTCTTCTACATCCTTAAGTGAATTTGAATATTATATCACATTTATTGATGACTTTTCAAGAAATACTTGGATATACTTCTTGAAAGCAAAGAGTTAAGTGTTTGAGAAATTCAAGGAGTTCAAAGCCTTGATAGAGAATCTTTCAAACAAGAAAATAAAGACATTCTGATTAGACAATGGCGAAGAGTATACCTCAAAAGAGTTTGAATCCTTTTGCAAAGATGCCGAAATCAAGAGGGAACTAGCTACTCCCTACAATCCTCAACAGAATGGGGTTGCGGAAAGAAAGAATAGAACCATCATGGAGGCCGTGAATACAATGATATATGATCAAGATCTTCCAATGCATCTATGGGCAGAAGCAGCAAGAACTGTTGTGTATGTACATAATAGAATATCTCACAGTGCTCTTGGGTTCAAGACTCTAGAATAGATGTTCACAGGAAATAAGCCTGAGGTAAGTCACCTCAAAATATTTGGTTGTCCTATATATATTCATATACCAAAAGAGAAAAGAACAAAGCTGGACCCTTCTGGAAATAAGGGGATATTTGTTGGATACTGTGAAGTCTCCAAGGCATTCGAAATTTAAATTCCTGGATTCCATCACATGGAAATCAGTTGAGATGTGACATTTGATGAACAGGCATCCCTCAAGAGATCTAGGAAGTGACAACATGAAGAAGTATATGAAGAAGATACACCTCCTAGAAATAAAGAAACTACATGTCTCCCTGAAGAAGAAACTCCTAAAGAACATGACATGGAAGAACCACAAGAACCTCCTACAATGGAGATGTCATGAAAGAGAAATCCTGCTTGGACAAGAGAAATTATACGAGAGGCAGAAATATATGGATCTCCTGAAGGCTCCACAAGGGAAAGAAAAAAACCTAATAATTTTTCCAACTATGTAGCCTTGATGTGTGATCTTGTAGATCAAGAACCTACAAACTACGAAGAAGCGGTATAGAAGAAAGAATGGGTAGAAGCAATGACTGAAGAATACCAGTCAATAATGAAGAATGATGTATGGGATATAGTTCCCAAACCAGAAGGAAAGAGTATAGTATCCTCCAAATGGATCTACAAAATAAAGCATGCAGTTGACGGAAGTATCGAGAAGTATAAAGCAAGATTTGTGGCCAGAGATTTCTCTCAGAAAAAGAGAATTGATTATGAAGAGACATTTCCCCAGTAGCACGGTATACTTCAATTAGAGCTATCATGGCACTTGCATCCATGATGAAGTGGGACTTACACCAGATGGATGTGAAAATAGATTTTTTGAATGGTGTGATTGAAGAAGAAGTATACATAGAACAACCACAAGGATTTGAAGTTGAAGATAGACATACTCACGTATGCAAGTTGAAGAAGGCCTTGTATGGCCTTAAACAAGCTCCTCGAGCTTGGTATGAAAGGATAGATAGTTTCCTGTCGAACATGGGCTTTACCAAGACTAAAGTTGATCCTAACCTTTACCTCAAGGTTGTAGAAGATGAACATTATCATCCTACTACTATATGTGGATGACTTATTCTTGTCAGGGAATGAGAAACAAATTATGGAAAGCAAGAAGAAACTAGCAGAAGAATTTGAGATGAAAGACCTTGGGTTAATGCATTATTTCCTAGGTCTAGAAGTATGGAAAAGTTCAGAAGGAATCTTTCTCAACCAGAGAAAGTATGCAGTAGAGATATTGAAAAGATTCAATATGTTGGAATGCAAATCCATGGTCACACCCATGGATTCCAACCTAAAGTTGTTAGCTGATGACTCGTCAGAGTTAGTGGATGTGACTCAATATAGACAGATCATTGGGTCATTGATGTACTTAACAAACACTAGACTTGACATTTGTTTTGCTGTGAACACTCTAAGTCAATATCTAGTTCAACCTAGACAGGCTTACTTGGTAGCTACAAAACATGTGATGAGATATATGAAAGGGACTATATACTTTGGTCTATACTATAATGGTAGCCATGAGTATAGATTGTATGGCTATACAAATGTCAATTGGGTCAGAAGTATCTCAGACAGAAAAAGCACATCAGGTGGATGTTATAGTCTGGGATCTGCTATGATTTCATGGTTTAGCAGAAAGCAGTCCAGTGTTGCTCTAAGCATAGCCGAAGCAAAATATATAGCAGCTTTCTATGCTAGTTGTGAAGCCATATGGCTTCGAAAGTTGATGTCAGGATTATTCAACCTAGAGTTGGACACTACCGTGATTCTATGTGACAACCAAAGTTATATAAAGATGACAGAGAACCCCGTGTTCCACGACAGATCGAAGCATATAGAAATCAGGTATTTCTATATTTTAGATATGATGCAAA
This sequence comes from Pseudotsuga menziesii, assembly GCA_001517045.1. Lineage (NCBI taxonomy): Eukaryota > Viridiplantae > Streptophyta > Pinopsida > Pinales > Pinaceae > Pseudotsuga > Pseudotsuga menziesii. The sequence continues at coordinate 70,146 of LPNX010982257.1, read as the reverse complement.
AGGGATCCATAAAGATCCAGTATGTGAGTACTGATGAACAATTTGTTGATGTGTTGACAAAGCCTCTATCCCAGGTAAAGTTCGAACACTTTCGATACAAGCTTGGTGTTGTTCGGAAAGACCTTCCGCAAAAGGGGGAGTAGTGATGTTGCAATGGGATTGTATCATCCTTAGGCAGTTTCCCGAAAGTGATCCGGTGACCTCGATCCTCGAGAATGAAGAGGGATTGTATCATCCCGAGACATATGTCCATAATAGATCTGGTGACTTCGATCCTCAAGAATGTGGCTGGATTGTATCATCCTTAACCTTCTATTTAGAATGGATCCGGTGACTTCAGTCATCAAGAATGTGGCAGGATTGTATCATACTTGAACTTCGGTTCAGAATGGATCTGGTGACTTTGGTCATTGAGAATGTGGTAGGATTGTATCATCCTTGAACTTCGGTTTAGAATGGTTCCGGTGACTTCGGTCATCAAGAATGTGGTAGGATTGTATCATCCTTGAACTTCAGTTCAAAATGGATCCAATGAATTTGGTCATCGAGAATGTGGCAGGATTGTATCATCCTTGAACTTCGGTTCAGAACAGATCCAGTGACTTCGGTCATCGAGAATGTGGTAGGATTGTATCATCCTTGAACTTCGGTTTAGAACGGATCCGGTGACTTCGGTACTCGAGAACGTGGTAGGATTGCATCATCCTTGGAATTAGTCCTAAAGAGATAGGGACTGATTATCCTGTAATCAATCTAGTGACTTTGGCTGTTGAGAATGTGGTGGGATTGCATCATCCCTGGACTTTAAGTCCAAAAGTGATCCAAGACTTCTTTGTCTTTGAACTATGGATTGCAGGTTGTTGCTGCTGATGATGATGTTTCTAATCGAAAGATCAGAGTGTGATGATGATGATGTTTCTGATCGAAATATCAGAATGTGATGATGATGATTTTTCTGATCGAAAGATTAGAATGTGATGATGATGATGTTTCTGATCGAAAGATCAGAGTATGATGATGATGATGTTGCTGATCGAAAGGTCAAAGTGTTGATGATGATGTTGTTGATCGAAAGGTCAAAGTGCTGCTGATGATGTTGTTGATCCAAAGGTCAAAGTGCTGATGATGATGTTATCAACTGAGCAGTCAAAGTGTTGTTGTTGTTGAATATTGAAGATGAAGACTAAAGTACTGATGATGATGTTGTCGGTTAAAGTGTTGCTGTTGTTGAAGACGAAGATGAAGAATATATGATGTTGAAAAGCTTCCAATGATTTATAGATGTGTTACCCTGATGATGTTGATGATGTCCTCTATCTCTCTCCTACTATTGTTGTTGTTGATGTTGTTGTAGAATACCCTTCTCGTTAAGGGGGAGTGTTGAAATATTGTAACTTCGAAGAATATTCTATATGTACTTTTTGTGGTCCCCAATGGTCCTACCGAGAGAAGCAATTGTATTTCTTTATACTCTGATGCTTCTAATTGGAAGAACTAATAAGAGTCATGAGGTAGTCCCCTCAAATTGTAAAGGTGGATCATTAGCACCCTAGTTGTGGTTACTTGAGCCCACATGTTTAACTCGAGCCTACATGATTAACTCGAGCCTACATGTCGGAATTAATTATTAAAGTAAACGGACAAATATAAATAGAGGTGTGGTGCTCCTCATTTGAAACACACTCACTCACTTGTGTAGCGCATTAGTGGAGGAAAGAGAACTAGCTAGAGAAGGAGGAAGATCAATCTTTGATCATCCTTTTTGTTTTACCTTTTATCTTTTGGGGCATCTATAGTGAGGAAGCTTTTGCTAGGTTTTCCCCTTTAGGGTTTTCCCAGGATAAATCTGTGTTGTTCTTGTGATACTGTTTCTTTCAATGATCCTGTTTATATGCTTTTGGTATGAAAATGAAATGAATTGCTGATTTTTTAGGTAAGCATATGAAATTTTAACAGTTTCATTTCTTCCCAAGTTTGTATGCAATTCCCAACAAGGCTTATGAGCCATCGGAGGGTTGTTCCTTTTAGATTAAGGGGAAACAAATTCAACTTTTGAGCATTATTATAATAACCATGTCCTATAAAAAGTAATTCAAATTGAAACAAGAATGCATCTAGGTATTCATCTTCCAAACCATGAAGATTTGGTAGGGAAGATGGGGGAATTCTTTGGATTCGTGCCACTCCTCTCTAGATATCTGATAGGGAATTTAAAGGTAAAAATGATTACATCTTTCTGACCTTCCATCTCTTCGTTAGGTTCTTCATGGGATATCTAGACGATATTCCTTCCAATGTTTTTGTCAACTTGTTAGTATAATCAGTGGTTCCTACAACACCACTAAGGGGAACGATAAGATTTACACTCCAAAATTTGAAAATGAAATAAAATTGAATATAAAGAAAGAAAACCCACACTAAAAGAAAATTCAATAAATTGAAAAGTAATCATGCAATCTACATGCCTTGATGCTTATGAGGATGATCCTATTACACTATGTCGATCGATGTGTATCTCTTCACCATGTCTTACCACCTTGCACCTCAAGATCAAGAACACATCTACAATGCTCTACTTTAATAATGAATCTACAAAACAATGTCAAATTTGTTTTTGTGCCATTGATAACTTCCCTGAAAATGATGCCAAAATGTTGGGGAAATTTAATTGTCTAATTAAATAAACAACTAAAATTCCTGAAACATAAATTGCCAACCCTAAGAAGTATTTTATTTCAAAGCTACCATACAATATCTATTCATTGTCAATTTCCATCTGACATTGTTATCTATTGGTATGCAATCAATTCACTTGTTGTAAGCTAGTTCATACTTGCTTAAATGAAAAACAAGTGTTGAGACACTCTTCACCCTTATTCTAGAATTGAAATCAAAACTTGTTGAAAATCACTACTACTTCAATTGAATTCAAATCAACAAACATATTTGCAAAATCCAAAACAATTCATTGTATACAATAAGCCACACTGAAGGAAAATCTGATCCCACTTGCATAGATTTAAATGATTGTCATTGAAAGTAATCAATCTTAAAGAAAAAAGTCGGATTGAAAAAATATGAAAGAATTATTATGTTGGAAAACGATCTATCTATAAGAATCAACTAACAACAAACAATAACAATGATTAGTCTAACATCAATCAAAATCATGAATTTTAAAGAAAAAAACATTCACGCAATTATCGGCACACTTACAAACCACATATTCGTCAACACCTACTCAACAAAGAGGCCCCTTCCTCTACTAAATAGGTATGGATATTCACGGAATAGATCTACAACTCCAGATTATGAAATCTCCAACATGTATTATAAAAATGAAATCACAACAAATCTCGGATCATATTCTGCAGCCTGTGATTCCTACTCCCTACTTTACTATTATCTACCATCCCCATATATGTGATTGACACATATTCACACAAAAACACCTTGAGGAGGATGAGGAACCAAATTCTGGACATGAGATTTGTTGAACCAATTTGCCAATATTGAAAACCGGCCATAACAACAAATATGGAAATTACATATTTAGATAACCAATCATATCTCTCAAACCCTAGCTGTTTTGGGATATTTTCTATTAAGTCGAGTAATTCAGGTCATTCTACACAAAACCCATGGCCCAAAATTTTGAGATTCGTCTTAATATTACCGCAAGTTGTAACACAAATCAATATGTTATTATCTAGCATGCGTTTTTGGTTGAGACCGTTTGATTATGAGCTGGAGGATGCCATGTTGCACTTGGTCATGAATTGGGATCACAAATCCACATAATCAATTCTAAGAATGAAACCATGTTGTGAATTTTCATGTGGAGATGTGCTAACAATCCAATTTTGGATGTTGGAACCATAAGTGTTGCTACAAGAAATTGCTTCATAAACCATCATCAGTAAAATTACGCATAATAGTCTTGAATTAATTAAAAATAAAGGAAAATAAGCATTATTAACCACTAAAGCATCAATATGAGTAAGAGGGTATTTTAAGAGTAGTTACAACAAATGGATGAACAATGGAATGATAAATGAGCAATAATAGGTAGAAGAGGGATGAAATAGGTGTCGATAAGTGATGAAAATATGGACAAATCCATGACCCAACACAAGGCCTTAGATTTGAATATGATTGTGGAATTAATAGAAGAAGAAAAGCTAAAGAGTGTGCAATATGTACAAAATGATAGCATGAAGTTAAACCCAAAGTTTCAAGAGTTTGAATGGTATAAAGACATTGTCTATTACTTGTTGAACTTAGAATGTCCATAAAATTTATCTAAATCCCTAGTAAGGTCTCTGAAATTACATGCAGTGAAATACTATATCTTAGATGAGTATCTATACTATAAAGACCCTCAAGTAATTCTACTAAATTGTGTGGTGGAAGAAGAGACTGAGGTGATCATCATAGAGTTACATAAAGGATTATGTGGAGGACATGATGCATAGAGAGCTACTACATATAAAGTTTTCAAACTTGGGTACTATAGGCCCTAATTATTTGTTGACACTAATCTGATTGTTAGATCATGTGTTTAATGTCAAATATTTGTAGGAAAACAAAAGTTGAGATCCTTAAATTTGAATCCAAAAACATCATATGGACCATTCCAACAATGGGGTTTATAATTTATTGGAGAAATAAATCCTAATTCTAGTGGACAACACAGTTGGATCCTTACTGAACATATTATTTTATTAAATGGGTTGAAGAAGTGTCATATGTGATGATATTAAATAAATCCTTGACAAAATATGGATTGCCCAAGGGAATTAACTCAAAGAAGGGGTGCATGAGCCTAGAGGGTGAGTGACTACAAAGAAACGAAATTGTTTATGAATTTTCTCGGAGAAATTCATGAGAAATATAGATTCCTAGCACAGAATTTCCTTCGACAACTTTTGTTGGAACACTAGAAGAGAATTGGGACAGTTGAGGGATTGAGTGCAAAGAAGGGATCCAATTCCTTGTATTGTGTAGCTTGATGTCATGACCCCTCCCCTCTCGTCGACTGAGAGGATGCGACACACTGTTGCTATCAAGGGGCATCTATCTCCATGAACATACACAAAAATGCATTGAAGTAAAAGACATATGCATATTCATAATGCAATAATATATAACGAAAACAAATCTCAGTCAAGCATTCAATATGTTCATAATAATTTTTAAAGCAAATACATTGCAGAATTAATACAAGAGGGCACTTATCTTGAAATTGAGCTACCTCGAGCAACTAGCTATGTCGCTGCAACGTTCTACCCAACAATAAGCTAATTGTTCTCATTAATCTCTCAGCACAACTGCCAGCCCTGAGTTGGGCATGATTTCCACAAGTAAAAAGGGAACAACAGGCTCACACATAGCCAAATACATACCAAGTTTCAGCCAAGCCATTCCACAATTGGGTTTATCAGGATGCTAAGGCAGTGGAGAGGAAGAATTACTAAGCTAGTGAGCTCAACCACAAATCTATGGACACCTACACAATATCTATATATCTTTTCCTCCACAATACCTACACACCCAACACAAGGAATTATTCCCTTCACTGCTACATAGTCCCTCAGGCCATGCCTTCCCTTCTATTGTTCTCCTAGGTGTGCATCGAAGATTATCCATCCCCTTTTGATCTTTTTGTGAGGTTCCTCTCTTCACTAGGTTTATCAAGCCAATTGTAGGCCTCTTTCACTCCTAACAGTCTAGGCCAAAGCCAGGATGCACATAACAACAAAACACAAGTGTTGGGTATGAAGGAAAACGTCATGGGAACCAAAACGAAATGGTAGATGGGGGAAAGCAACCCTGGCAGAGCAATTCGATTTTATAAAATGTTTGTGGCCCTTATAGCGATAGAAATGACCTCTGCAAACCCCAAAATCGTGAACCTCTTCTCCCATTCACTGTGCAATACAAAAACAAGTTTCCATCCATGGATAGATGAGGAAAATTGCAGGAAAACGTGAAGGGAAATGCCCTAGCTAGCTCCAACTGCGTGAGGAAGAGAAACGCATGGGTGATGAATGGTTTGGGCACTAATTTATTGGTGTTTTCTTGCCTCATAAGAAAAAATAATATTTTCCAAAATTGATGGCTTTCGCCAATACGAAATTGACTTCCATACTGTTGTAAAGGAAAGTTTCCTATGGCTAGGGTTTAAGAGGCCATCAATGTACTGGGGTTGAAAGGTGGATGCAAATGGTTTTGCAAGTATATATAAGCAAGTTTCAGAGATTAGAATGGTTCATACCTTATCCAAATGAAGGTTGATCCAAGCAGCCCTTCAATCCTCTTCTTGCTCCTCTTGCTCCAAGAGACCTACAAAACAAATTATACCTTCCTCAAACCAATATGACCACATATAAAGAAATGATAATCAAATAAACATGAAATAATGATCTGACTAACATCATCGCATGATCATAAACAAATATTCAATCAAACATTAAACAATAATTTGGGAAGAATAAGGACATCACATATTTATTAATTTGAAAACAAGTACAAGTATACCTTCTCTTCAACTTCGGCACCTCACGAAACCTTGATCTGGTTCTGTTGCTTCTCTTCTCCAAGGAAGTCAGCCTCCAAGCTCTCGAACACAAGGAGAATGCTTCTAGGGAAAAGGTGCGGGAAAATACAGCTCCAAATCCTCCAGCATAACAATCCAAAGATTCAAGTCTCCTCTCATGGACCTCCCTACCTCTATTTATATGCTTAATGAAGAGTTAGGGTCGAAGACAAAGTAGTTACAACTGAAGGAGTCAGTTGCATAACTAACCAAACTACCCAAATTTCAAAATACATATTTTTTTACATTTTTAGAAGGCATACGTGGGTTTCAGAAACAACAGTCGTGTACACGAGGAGGTATACATGGGTTGCAATGCAAAAAGTCGCTTATTTAAGGCGTACGTGAGTATTATATATAGCAATTCACGTACACATTAAAAAAACTCATTTTTAGGGTATTTTTGGGCATTTTCAGACTTTGGTGTCTTATAGAAAGTTTTAGCTAATAGAATTACCTTTCTAATGGTGTAGAGATGAGTTCAAAAGGAGTTACAGAACTCCTAATATGGGTCCCCCAAGTTAGGTGTTTTTTCAGTGACTTTGAGTGACTTTCTTGAAGTGTCATCATGGAAGTGTCGACTAACGATGGAATCATGGGAAAGTGGTCACATGCACAGATGTGTCATTTTGAGATATAATAGATTCCCCCTAATGTATGAGGTCAGAGGGGAAGACGATAGCCGAAATACATTATAAAGGAAACAGCTGAGTATGGAGAGAGCAGAGAATCCAAGATAAAAAGGCTCGAACAAAGGTACCTGAAAGAGAGATAAATGTTAGACAAAATTGATCTCTGAAACATACAAGTCCAGATACAAATCATCGCCATAAATATATAGGTGGATCCAACATATGTATAATGGATGAAACTATCATGGTCGCTCAATATGCAAAAAGGCGCCATATCAACTCTAAAGGAGTCATGGCCACAAATGAACAAGGTTGATCCATACTGAACAATTGATCATAGCCACAAAAAATACAAGGTGGATCTATGTCTCAGAAAAATGTCATATAAAATGTAACAAGGTCTTGCGCAACTCAGGCAATAGTAAAAGATGTTGAAGCTACTGTTGGCCCAAGGTATTCAATCAAAACCACCCAAAAAGGTACGAATCCTAACCATGCGAATAAAGGAGCTGAAGTCGAACATGGAGGAAACCGTTTGATTATCGGTCAATAATGAGAACCATTAACAAATGAAAGGGAAACCACCATTAATGAAAATGGTCCCCAAGGCACCTATTACATTCTAACAAGTGTGAATACAAGGACTTGAAGTCGAACACTTGAAGAATCCATTGAGTATGAGACATTAAGGTATTCCCACTACCCAATAGCGAGGGAAATTGCCACTGATGACTACAATCCCTAAGGTACTGTCATAATACTCTAAATCTCATTCCCAGAGCAAGATGTGTTGCAGTTGATAGGAAGAGATCCGTTGGAAGGAAGGAATTAAGGCATCCCTCATCATCCAACACGAGGTAAGTCAAAGACTAACTGGATCTGGAATTGGTACTAAATTTCACAACAAGGATCGCTGAAGACATGATGTAATGAACTGATACTAGGGAATGGCCGACACAAAAGGTCAAGAAAACTGTAGAATGGTCAACAAAGGTTTAATCCTTGAACAGTGAGCATGACACAAAAAGTGACTTAGGAATATTTTGACACAAAAAGGACCAACGACACAAATCTGCAATGTAGGAGACATTAACAGATTCCCCATATAATTGGAAAAGAAACCAATGGGAGGAGTAAAAAACTATGAATCGGGTTAAAGTCAAAACACTAGGACCCAACTATTGATAGACTCAAAACTGGTTCTTTGTTCAAGGAAACAAGACTTGTTGCCATGATGTAAAAAACATGTGAATGAACTTCCCTTCCCCTCTTTCTTGTAAAGGTTTAACGAGTCCAAGAAAGCAAACTCGGGACCATCTTCATTTTTGGCAAGCTCGAAGAAGAGACAGAAGAATGCTTGATAAAGCACTGATTCACGGATTTTATGAGCCCAAACTAGTACATGTTCAACAATGTTTTCATAGTTTAGAGAGTCTGAAAACTCCAAAGAAGACTCTAGGGGGATGCTTTTTCGTATAATTTAGTCTCCTGAGGCCGAAAAAGTATAAAACAAACCACAGAAGAACTCTCTTAGCTTCCGAAGAAGTAAGGTGCACCTTTTTCGTATTTATTCAGAAAGGTCCGAAAAAGGTTAAATTACCACCTACCTAACGCTCCTTCAAAAGAAGTATATAGCCTGAGTTTTACGAGTGTGAAGGAAGGAAAGATCACTCGGAAAGATCCATTTGATTATGAGAAATGGGGCTTACAAAAATAAACTTGATGATTTGTTCTTTAGGGTTTAACGAGCATGACAAAGACATAAAGTACACTCGGAATCTTTTTCATGTTTTGGTCCAAAGCACAAAAAAGAGAAAACTAAGCTCATATCGGGGGTTCCTTTTCCGTAAGTTTAGTCCCTCATGTCCAGAAAAGTGATAAACCTATGCCTGAGAATACTCTTCTCAATTCCAAAGAAAAGAGAGTGATCCTTTCTCGTATTATTTCACATGGTCCAAGAAAGTGATAACCTACCACCAATGTGGATGCCCATTCACATATTCTTAATGAGCCTGAATGGACAAGTTTACTTGGTAATCAAGTCTATTTTGAGGAGTCAGAACTGGGCCTAAAGAAACTCAATATCTTTCCCGTGAAGTTTTAACGAGTCCAAAAAAGTCAACTCATGACCTCCTTAATGTTTTTAACGAGCTCGAAGGAGAGCAGAAAGAATGCTCTAAATGCGAGGAGACGAGTGTCAGGGGCAAGCAAAACTAGTTCCAAGCATGAGGAACAAACCTATGCATAATGCAAGGAAAGAGAGCAAGATAAGGACATTCAGGGAGCATCTCCTCCAGGTAAAGGGTGTCAAGTTGCAAAGGCAAAATGATACAAGGCTTAGCGACAATGAGAACAAAGATGAGGGCTTATACAATGAGCTAAAAGTATGGAAACCAACATCAGGTTCATAAGCGCGAGCAGGGCACATGCAAATGCAGTTACAACTTGAATAACAAGACAAGGCCAGTAAACAGTTGTGAATACAACTAAGAATCCTGTCTCCAAGAAACAACAACATCAGAATCATATTCAGAAGAAAAGATCCAATGCGAGTCACTTTGGTAGAAACACATGTGACTTTTCTATCTTCTACAAAAGGAAAAGTCAAGGAAGAATCAATCGAAGGAGATTCTATAGTGCCAAGAACTGAGGATTTAAGATCAATAATATCAACCTCAGAAGGAGAGCAAACATAAACAAGGGAGATAGAGTCTGCAAGAACAAACTCAATATCATAGGAGTTGAAAAATTCATAAGAAAAATCAAACTCATCAGGATCATTGACTCGTTGTTCAAAGGAAGAGTCAAAAGACTCAACAAGACCAACATAGGAAGAAAGGTCAGGATTACTAGGAAAATCAGGGTTAGACTTAGTCACAACTGAGCCAACATCCAATAGAAGATCAGACTGTATCAAAGACTCTAGGAAGACTTCATCCGAAGGAAGGATATCATTCGAGATAGGACACATGTCTAAACCTTCAAATGGGTCGACAGAGTGGAGAGAAAGCTCCATGGTCTGTATAGGATGACTCACCTGGTCAACTGTTGGGACCAAGTCCCGAGAAGGTAAGCATGAAAACAGAGGCTGCTTCTCAGTAGAAATTGAACGTAAAGGACATGAGGCCACATAGCTCACCTGTGGGAGGGTAGTGTCTATAGAAACACTGGGAATTGATAAAGGAAATACTTTGTCTCTAATTGGGTCAGGAGACGAATCAAGAAAATCCAACTAATCGATAGTGACAATTTCTTTGCCATGATTAAAGTACATCACACAAAAAAATGTTGACACCACATCTTGCATGGCATAGACATAGTCACGTCCGAGGAGGATATTGAAGTCCAAGGGGTCTTCTATCACCATTAAGTAAACTAAGACGGTCTTCCCACCCAAAGTAACAGGTGTTTGAGCAAGAATTCCCAAGGATATACAAGTTCTTCTATAAAATGCCAGTAACTAACTAGCAGTCGACACAAGGCTAGGATCCCATGCCTTGCCAAGCATGAGCAGACAAGATACTAACTGAGGCTCCTTAATCAACAATATAATGAGCAATCGTGTATGATTCAACTTTGAAATTTATCTGGAAAGGTGCATTAGAAGGAAGGCATGGCACAACTAGGCTATCCCAATCAAAGGAAGCAATCCGAGAGCTTGGTGGGGGCTCATCTGAAGTGAGTTCAGTGCCCCCTTGTTCAGTAATTTATGAACTGGCAGTGAAGAAAATGTGGCTAGCAGACACTTCACTCTCCGAAAGAAGAGTGGGATTGATTGACAATGGAATCGATTCAACCGCTACGTGAAAGTCACTCTCTGAAGGGAAAGTGGGATTGACCAAAGATGACATTGGTTCAATCACATCAGGATCACTCTCTGAAAGAAGAGTGGGATCGACCAAAGATGATATTGGTTCAACCACTTGATCAACCAAAGGTTGAGTAGGTTGTTGAGAAACTATAGATTGTTTAGGAGAAGGAAAATATTGAGTCTTGGACCACACTCTTCACACCTCTACGATAGAAGGGAACTAGTGAGTAAGATGATCTCCCTCACATAACTTACAAGGGAACTTAAGTTTGCACTTAGAATGACCAGTTTTCTCAATGGTGTCAACATGAATAGCAGTGGCTGATATTTGCTCTCAACATGATCTACAGAGGGTGAGAGTTTTCCCTCAGCATGGCCACCAGAGGTTGGGTGACTGGTTCCAACCTGACTAAGAGAGGCCGGTTGTTGAAAATATTCAGGATGTTCAAAAATGGGATGACCATGAAACCAAACTCTTCACACCTACGTGATAGAAGGGAATTTATAAGTAAGGTGGTCTCCCTCACAAAGCTTACAAGGAAAATTGGGATTATGTTTTGAATGGGTAGTCTTTTCAACAGTGTCAACATGACTCGCGGTGGCTGATGGATTGTCTTCAGCATGAACCACAGAGGCTGAAAGACTACCCCCAACATGACTTGCAGAGGTTGAGAGACTACCCCCTAGCATGACTTGCAGAGGCTGAGAGAATGGATCCAACATGACCTAGACAAGTTGGAAGGATCCCACCAGCATCATCAACAGAGGCTGGATGGTGAAGATCAACTTGACTTGCAGAGGTTGATTGATTAGATCCAACATGGCCTATAAAGGTTGGATAGGTTCCCCCAACATGAACTGCAAAGGCTAGGTGGTGAGGTTCAACTTGAATTGCAAAGGTTGAACGGGTGCCCCCTTTATTATGTGCCTTCTTCCTATTCCTCCTTCTTTTACTCCTTTTAGACCATTGGTTACTAGTATCAATAATTTCACCACATGAGGTAGAAGGAGGAGGAGAATCAACTACAGGTGAAGGGGAAGCAGTGTTTTGATGCCCTTGATATAGGGAGCTTACTTGAGAAGCATTAGGAGCATTCAGGACAATTGGAGTGGAAAACAACCACACCAGTATCCCTAGGGTGAATCCAGGTAGATTCAAGGTGGCCATTAAGGGAACGCCAACATTACCCGTGAGAGGAATAGTACAAGGATTTCCCAACATGGGGATCTCTTGGTTGGTGTTCAAAGGGGTGTTAGCCATAGTTTCAAACAATAATACAAAGTCTGAGGTTGACAGGAAACCAAAATTACAAAGCACACACCTAAAGGCAAACTAAGTACTGACGAACCACACAGCTCTCACTAAAAAATTCCTAAATCCAAATAGACAAACAGGTATAAGATATGCTTTCCAGAATAAATATGATATACAATTACTTGGCATCCCTGTAGATGTTCTTAAGCATAAGCAGAAGAATCACCCACTACCCTCCCACACTTTCTACCAGGGTTACCTTCCAGGCCCATCCAAGGTCAACCAGAAATAGCCTTCCAGTGTACCTGTGTATAAACCCTAAATGTCAAAGAGACTAAAGGATACCTTAACTATATTGATAGTCTGGGGGGATAGTCACAAGCCTAGTTCATACGCATGGGTAGGGTAGCAAAGCCCGAAATCATGTTTAAGATAGAATCCCCAGATGCACAAAAACCTTGGTCTACGCTTTGACAAGGAATCAGAGGGTTATCTCCTCAGTCCAAGCCTTTACGTGGCCTCGTGCTTAAGTCCCGTTTGAGAGGAGATTCCCGGATACAATCAACATAGAAAAGGGTTTACCTAGTGATTGGACAACTACGTCTGAAATTTTAACACTTGTGGGGAGTTGAAACTCCCTATCCCACAAGTCTAGCCTGAGCTAGTTGGTGTATGGCCCTATAAAATAAAACTTACTAATAATTTTTAAATTATATCATTTATTTTAAGGGTTGTTTTTATTCAAAGGGTAAATGGCGTGAAACTTATGTGGTGTTTTGACTCAAAGTTGAAACAAAATGACTAAGCAAAGAGATATGAAATGCAAAAAGAAAAAGCTATTCTCGTTTTCTTTTTCAAATAGAAACTTGAAAGCCACAAAAGAAAAATTTCTTTTTAATTTTTTTTTTCAAAAACAATGATATGCCATGCAATCTAGACTAAAAAACTAATCTACATGCATATAAAGCAAACATGTGTTTTTTATTTATTTTTCTTTTATAAATGCAAAAGAAAAAAGGCATATCAACTAATGCAAGCAAGTAATGTAAGCAAAGCAAATAGACAAATACTCTACACCCCACAAACAAACCCTAGGTTTCCCTAAAGTTAGTATAAACCATACTTGAAAGGAAGGATTGCATAAAAGACAAGTCAACTATTTTGGCATGGTGAAGTTAACCAACAAAAGAAGAAGGAAACAAAATCCAATAAGCTTCTAAGTTCAGACAAAGATCACTAACAGAGGCTGAATAAAAACGCAAGCCAAAAATAAAACCAAGCAAAGGGGGTAGGGGGAAAGAGCAAAGAGAAACCCTAAAGATATAAAAAGACTCACCACATAGATAAAGAACAACCAAAAGGGATGGTACTAACTCCCTGGATTCATGCACTTGCAAAGGACCCCAAAATACCTACCAAACAACCTTCAAACAGAAGAAAAAACCACAAAAGAGGATAAAAACATTGTTTAAAGGGGCATACGCGAGTTTCACTACTGACAGGTCACGTGTCATACGCGGGTTGACAGTACAGCAAGTCGCGTGTACAAGCACACAGAGGTTGTGCCACTGACAAGTTGTGTATCATACATGGGTTAACAATATAGAAAGTCATGTGTACCGAACCAGACATGCGACTGTTCAGTCTGCAACTCATGTATGGGTGGAAAAAATCCCCAAAAAGGTCAAAAACTGCCTTAGGAAGGCAGGGGAGGTATTCTATCAGACTAATAAAGTGTTCCTAAGTGGAAAGAAAAAACTGAAACCTTGCAAAAGACTAAAAGAAAGAGAGAGAAACCCCAAACAGACAAGGCTCTCCCCAGCAGAGTCGTCAGTTCTGTTGTAAAGGAAATTTTCCTATGGCTAGGGTTTAAGAGGCCATCAACGTATTGGGGTTGAAAGGTGGATGCAAATGGTTCTGCAAGTATATATAAGCAAGTTCCAGAGATTATAATGTTTCATACCTTAGCCAAACGAAGGTTGATCCAAGCAGCCCTTCAATCCTCTTCTTGCCCCTCCTGCTCCTCTTGCTCCAAGAGACCTACAAAACAAATTATACCTTCCTCAAACCAATATGACCACATATAAATAAATGATAATCAAATAAACATGAAATAATCGGATCAGACTAACATCATCACATGATCATAAACAAATATTCAATCAAACATTGAACAATAATTTGGGAATAAGAAGGACATCACATCTTTATTAATCTTGAAAACAAGTACAATTATACCTTCTCTTCAAGTTCGGCACCTCATGAAACCTTGATCTGGTTCTGCTGCTTCTGTTCTCCAAGGAACTCAGCCTCCAAGCTCTGCAACACAAGGAGAATTCTTCTAGGGAAAAGGTGTGGGCAAAGAGAGCTCCAAATACTCTAGCATAACAATGCAAAGATTCAAGTCTCCTCTCATGGACCTCCCTACCTCTATTTATATGCTTAATGAAAAGTTAGGGTCGAAGACAAAGTAGTTACAACTGAAGGAGTCAGTTGCATAACTACCCAAACTACCCAAATTTCAAAATATGTATTTTTTTAACATTTTCACGAGGCGTACGTGGGTTGCAAAAAAAACAGTTGCATACACAAGGAGGTATACATGGGTTGCAATGCAGAAAGTCACGTATTTAAGGCATACACAACTATTATATATAGCAGCTCACGTACGTACACGGGTTTCCCTTATGGAAACTCGCATACACATATATAAAAAACTCATTTTTAGGGTATTTTTGGGCATTTTCAAACTTTGGTGTCTTCTGAAAAGTTTTAGCTAATAGAAATACCTTTCCAATGGTGTAGAGATGAGCTCAAAAGAAGTTCCAAACTCTAGATATGGGTCCTCCAAGTTAGTTGTTTTTTCAGTGACTTTGAGTGACTTTCTTGAAGTTTCGTCATGGAAGTGTTGACATATGACAGAATCATGGGAAAGTGGTCATAGGAAAAGATGTGTCATTTTGAGCTATAACACATACCTCTCCATTCCCAATGCATTAACTACCTCCACCAACTTCTGGAAGAATTAAATGATTGGGTGCAAAAGGCAAAATGAGTAGCTAAGAGTTTATGGGTTCTCTCATTGACATTTGGCTTTACACTATTGGATGAACGGTTTAAATAATTTACCTCCCTATTCCTTGTGAAATCATGCCCCCGTCTCTTGTTGCATTGCTTAGCTAATTGTGGGTATTTTTTATTGAATTGCATATTTACATGATGTCTCAATTTATATTGTTCCTGGCTAGCATGAAAACCTTATGCATCTATTTTTAATTTTCGATACATAAAATGCTAAATCGATGGCGGGGCCTTGGCCTTGAGCTCCACGCCATGATTTAATAATGATATTGACATCGTTTACAATTTTAATGCAATAGGGGTCAAAATCGGGATATTACACCTAATGGGGGAGTAGTGATATGGGTTGGGACAACTATATAGGGTGTGTCAAGAGGATTATTTAGTTGAATTCTTTCATGTGGAAACCTTGTGAAATAAAATAAATATGCATGCATATAATTATTGGATAGAGATTTTAGACTTATTTGATGAAATGAATATATGCTCTTACCTTTTGGTATTGGAAAATTTCTATGGGCATTACAACTATTTCATAAGAATGATTATAACATGCATAATTCTTCTTAATAATTGATATGCATACATATGGATGTGTCAATCTAAGAAAGGATACAGGGGAAATGGACAATCAATGTTGGTGCATTGTGATTGAGATGACAAACTACTATTCTAGATTGTAAGGACTAAGAATACTATGGAAAATGGGGCCAAGGAAACAACTTGGGAGCTAGATGATGTCATGTGACACCCCATTTTTTACCCCATAATGCAGTTATATAAATATGAATGAAATGCTAGAAGCCAGACATGAATGGTCTATTGTAATATCCTGATTGTTAAGCCTTGGACATATGTTATTTTTTTTGTTTATTATTGGGAACTAATTGTCGGAACTATAGACTTTGAAAAGCATTATTTTATTATTATTATTTAATTAAATAACTAGCTCAACATGGACAACTAATGAGAAACTAAATAAAATAGCACATACCCACACACATATAAGAAATTGCAATAAATAAGCATATGACAAAATACTCATCTCAATGAAAGCATTTAGCTTCAAAAGGACACTTTTCCAACTACTAGCCTTAGACATTCCATTTCCATGCATATCTCAACATGATAAGCACCCCCAACCTGAGGCCATAGATCCAAAGGAGAGGTACTCCCAAACCAAAGGTATGATGTGGTCGTCTCAACACCAGGAGCACTGCCACAAAAAAAATTATATCTCATTCATACATAAACCTTTTTCAATGAAACAAAAAAAATTCTTTACTATAAACCTCATTCTAGATGCAATGGAATAGGTCTCAAAACCTAGAAACTATCAAAAATAGGTGAACCAAAACATTTGATTTCACCCTTTCACGATGTTAGAAACCACAATTACACCTATCTTCATCTAAACTTTCATTTTCATCTACACTACCTAGTGCAATGGGATTCCGTTCAGTACATAAGTCCCTTGAGACATTAGCATCCATCATCAAGATTCATGTACTAGATTCAGACAAGTATAAGCAATGGGATAAGGAATCATATTGTGTTTTGCACAATCAATCTTCAATACCCATTACAAGGTCTTCAAAACTCATTATAAGGACTTGAATATTTAACAATACAATGCATATTCTACTTGAGAGTATGTATTTTCCATAAAAGAGAGAATTCTACTTCACTGGAGAGATCAAGAGAAAAAACAAAGAAGAGAATGAGAGAAAACTCATTCCAATATACAAATAACCATTTGAATCCCCGAGTGAGTAACTCCAATTCCAAGAGAGGTAATTCAAATTTATTGGGGGTTACTCAATTCATGAGAGAGAGAGAGGTTACAATTAGAGATTCCCTTTCCAAAAATAGCAAATGGTAAAACAAATAATGGGAGTTGCATTTTCCAAATAGTGCAGGCTAAAAATATCCAGTGAGAATGCACTAGCACATAAGGAGGATCACGGGAGGCTTGGAATAGCCAAGGAGGGTGCATTATTCAAGAGGGTCCCACCAAACATCAAAGATTATGTATGATGTCTTGAGGGAACTAGAATTTTGTCACATGTATAAAATACATGCTCTTGAGTATGAGATGAATTGTATTCTTGAAGATTGAAGGCCTTGTAATGAGGTTTGAAAACCTTGCAATGGGGATTGAATATTGATTGTGCAGCACACAACATGAGTCCTGATCTCATTGCTTGTCCTCGTCCAAATCTAGCATGTGAATCCTAGCGTTAGATGGTGATGTCTTGATGGATTTGTGTAATGAGGAGAATCCCATTTCACTAAGTAGTGTAGATGGAAGGGAAAGTTTAAATGGAAAAAGGTGTAGTTGTGGTTCCAGACAGTCTGAAAATAGCACAACCATATGTTTTGGTTCAACTATTTTTTTTTGTAATTTTTGGGTTGTCATACCTATTCCATTGTGTCCAGAGTGATGTTTCCAGTAAGGAATACTTTTTGTTTTGTTGAAAAAGGTTTTTGCATGATTGAAATACAATTGTTTTTGTGTGTGTAGTGTTCCTGGTGTTGAGATGAGCATGCCATACCTTTTGGTTTGAGAGTATCTCTCATGTGGATCTATGGACATAGCTCGAGGGTGGCTATCATGTTCAAATATGTATTAGCATGACATATCTAAGGTTGGGTGGAATGTTGTCATGTTGAATCTAGTTGCCTTCATTGAGAAGAGTATTTTGTTATATGCTTATTTATTGCAATTTTCGATGTGTGTGTGCACTCATGAGATCATATCTATTATGTACTTATATGGTTGTAGGTGGTTTCTGTGAGATATTATTTTTTATTGTTGTTTAGATGACTGTAGATGGTGGCTAGATATCTGATTTTTATTGTTGCTTAGATTATTGTAGAAGAAAACCCTGATATCTTATTTTTATTGTTGCTTAGATGACTGTAGATGGTAGCTCCATACTTGATTTTTCTTATTTCTTAAATGGATATAGATGAAATCCTTGATATATGATTTTATCATGTCCTATATTTCCATAGATGATAGCCTTGATATCTAGTTTTGTTTATGTTAATATGGATGTAGGTGGAAATCAGTAGATTTGATATTTAAGAATGTTATTATGGTTGATTATGGCAGCCTATAGATCTATTTAATTACATTGTTTATGGTAGCTTGTAGATCTGATTTTGTTAATTATTATATGGCTAAAATAGATATGATATTTGATGTTTTATTACATGTTAACATCTTTCTCAGAACTGGTTGCATTCCATGTTTTCATTTACTTTGCATAGCATTAGCATTGGGGAATGATATGGATTTGTTTTTGTGCATTTCATTAAAGAGGTTGAATGTTTTATTTTATTGTATTTATGGAATGTTGACCTTAATTAATTAATTAATTAAAAATAAAGGAAAATAATCATTATTAACCACTGAAGCATCAATATGAGTAAGATGGTATTTTAAGAGCAGTTACAAAAAATGGATGAAAATGGATGAAAAATGGAATGATAAATGAGCAATAATAGGTATAAGAGGGATGAAATAGGTGTCTATAAGTGATGAAAATATGGACAAATATGTGACCCAACACAAGGCCTTAGATTTGAATTTGATTGTAAAATTAACATAAGAAAAAAAGCTAAAGAGTGTGCAAGATGTACAAAATGATACCATGAAAGTAAACCCAAAGTGTCAATAGTCTGAATGGTATAAAGACATTGTCTATTACTTGTTGAACTTAGAATGTCGATAGCATATATCTAAATCCCCAGCAAGTTCTATGAAATTACATGTAGTGAAATACTATATCTTAGATGAGTATCTCTACTATAAACACCCTCAAGGAATCCTACTAAATTGTGTGGTGGAAGAAGAGACCGAGGCGATCATCACAGAGTTTCATAAAGGAGTATGTAAAGGACATCATGCATAGAGAGCTAATGCATACAAAATTTTATAAGTTGGATTCTATATGCCCTAATTATTTGTTGACACTAATCTGATTGTAGGATCATGTGTTGAATGTCAAATATTTGCAGGCAAACAAAAGTTGAGATCCTTAACTTTGAAGCCAATAACGTCATCTGGACCATTCCAACAATGGGGTTTAGACTTTATTGGAGAAATAAATCCTAATTATAGTGCACAACACAGTTGGATCCTTACTGCACAGACAATTTTATAAAATGGGTTGAAGCAGTGCCATATGTGATGATATTAAAGAAATCTTTAGCAAAAGATGGATCGCCCAAGGGAATTAACTCAAAGAAGGGGGTGCATGAGCCTAGAGGGTGAGTGACTACAAAGAAAGGAATATTTTTATGAATTTTATAGGGGAAATTCATGAGAAATATAGAGTCCTAACACAAAAATTACTTGGTCGACTTTTGTTGGAGCACTATAAGGGAATTGGGACAAGACGAGGGATTCAGTGCAAAAAAGGGATCCCTTTCCTTATATTGTGCAGCCTAATGGGGAAGGAGGGATATGGGTTGGGAAAAATATATAGGGTGTGTTAAGAGGAGTATTTAGCTGAATTATTTCATGTAGAAACCTTGTGAAATAAAATAAATATGCATGCATATAAGTATTGGATAGAGATTTTAGACTTATTTGAGGAAATGAATGTATTCTCTTACCTTTCGGTATTGGAAACTTTCTATGGGAACTACAACTATTTCATAATAATGATTATAACATGCATATGTATTCTTAATAATTGATATAAATACATGTGGATGTGTCAATCCAAGAAAGGACACAAGGGCAATGGACAATCAATATTGGTGCATTGTGAACTAGATGACAAACTACTATTCTAGATTGTAAGGACCAAGAATACTATGGAAAATGGGGCCAAGGAAACAAATTGGGAGCTAAAGGATGTCATGTGACACCATGTTTTTTACCCCATAATGCAATTACAACTATGAATGAAATAACTAGAATCTAGACATGAATGGTCTACTGTAATACCCTGATTGTTAAGCCTTGGACATATGTTATTATTTTTTGTTTATTATTGGTACTAATTGTCAAAACTATGACTATGGATTTTGAACATTATTATTTTATTATTATTGTTTAATTAAATAACTAACTCAACATGGAAAACTAACAAGAAACTAAAGAAACTAGCTTCAAAATGACAATGTTCCAACTAGCCTTGGACATTCCATTTCCATGCATCTCTAATCATGACAATCACCCCCAACCTGAGGCCATAGATCCACAGAAGAAGTACTCCCAAAATAAAAGGTATGGTGTGGTTGTCTCAACACCAGGAACACTACCACAAAAAACATTTGTATTTCAGTCATACATAAACCTTTTTCAATGGAACAAAAATAATTATTTACTATAAACCTCATTCTAGATGCAATGGAATAGGTCCCAAAACCTAGAAATTATCATAAATAGGTGAACCAAAACATATGGTTTCACCCTTTCACACTGTTAGAAACCACAATTACACCTATCTCCATCTACACTACATAGTGCAATTGGATTCCCTTCACTACAAAAGTCCCTCGAAACATTAGCATCCATCATCGGGATTCGTGTGCTAGATTCATAAAAGTATAAGCAATGTGATAAGGAATCATATTTTGTTCTGCACAATCAATCTTCAACCCTCATTATAAGGCCTTGAATATTCAACAATACAATGCATATTCTACTCGAGAGCATGTATTTTCCATACGAGAGATAATTCTACTTCACTGGAGAGATCGAGAGAAAAAACAAAGAAGAGAATGAGAGAAAACTCATTCCAATATACAAATAGCCATTTGAATCCCCAAGTGAGTAACTCCAACTCCAAGAGAGGTAATTCGAATTTACTGGGGGTTACTCAATTCACGAGAGAGAGAGAGAGGTTACAATTAGAGATTCCCTTTCCCAAAATAGAAAAAGGTGAAATAAATGATGGGAGTTGCATTTTCCAAATAGTGCATGCTAAAAATAGCCAGTGAGAGTGCACTAGAACATAAGGAGCATCGGAGGAGGATTGGAATAGCCAAGGAGGGTGCATTAACCAGTCCCACAAAACATCAAAGACAATGTACGATGTCTTGAGGGAACTATAATTATGTCTCATTTATAAAATACATGCTCGCGAGTATCAGATGAATTGTATTGTTGAAAATTGAAGGCCTTGTAATGAGGTTTGAAAACCCTGCAATGGGGATTGAAGAATGATATTATGATTGTGCAGAACACAACATAAGTCCTTATCCCATTGCTTGTCCTTGTCCAAATATAGCATGTGAATCCTAGCGGTGGATGGTGATTTTTTGAGGGATTTGTGTAGTGAGGGGAATCCCATTTCACTAAGTAGTGTAGATGGAAGTGAAATTTTATATGGAAAAAGATGTAGTTGTGGTTTCAGAAAGTGTGAAAATGACACAACCATATGTTTTGGTTAACCTATTTCTAATAATTTTGGGTTGTGAGACCCATTCCATTGTGTCCGGAGAAATGTTTCCAATAAGGAATGCTTTTTGTTTTGTTGAAAAAGGTTTTTGTATGATTGAGATACAACTTTTTTTGTGTGGCGATGTTCTTAGTGTTGAGATGAGCACACCATACCTTTTGGTTTAAGAGTGCCTCTCATGTGGATCTATGGACATAGCTCGGGGGGAACTATCATGTTCAAATATGAATTAGCATGACATGCCTAATGTTGGGTGGAATGTTGTCACGTCCCCATGCCTTCGATCGGCGAAGAGGACACGACCACCATGGCTTAAACCACCCGGGCTGAGAGCCCCATGAACATGCGGATTCATAAAAATTGCTGAAACAGAATGCTTAAACAAAAACCTTGAACTAGATTATGCACACATGAATGTTTATCATGCACAGATGCAATTATTCAACATACACAGCTACAGTTATGTATCTTGCATAGCGGAATTAACGTGCATTCATTCAAGCATTCATTCAACATGTTCATTTCATATCATTACAGAAATATAGTTGCAGAAGTAAAATAGGAAAGATCACTTATCTTATGATGAACTCATTCCGCAACCAGCTATGCCGCTGCAACGTTCCACCCAACCATAGGCCAGTGTGCTCCTTAATCCCTCAGCAACGCTGCCACCCCCGAGCTGGGTATGATTCTCCAAGGAATAAGGGAACTAGCAGGCTTACACATAGCCAAGGGTATACAAGACACAGCCAAGCCAACACAGTTGGGTTTATTAGGCCATTAAGGAGTTGGGAAAGGCTAAATGCTAAGCTGGTGAGCTCATTGCAGATCCAAGAACACCTACACCAGAACTAGCCTGATTTATAATACACCCACACACACCCAACACAAGGAATCAGTCCCTTCTCTGCTACACAGTTCCTCAGGCCCTGCATTCCCTTCTCATGCTATTCAGGGGTTGTGGAGAAGAAAGCCATCCCTCTAGCTTTGTTTGTGTGGTTTCCAACCACTAGGTTTATCAAGCAAACTAAGCCCCCATCCCTGCTCCTTACACAGTCCGAAGACCAACCATTGCATACATGCAATCAATCAACAATTGCAACTTAACAAGGGAAAACGATTTCTTGAGTCGTTCTTGGCCCTGTCGTGGCCAAAACGACTCCCAAGTGAATTACAACAAATTCCCAAACGCAACAGCAAACACAATTACAACAGGGGGAAAACAGTAGTCTACCTAGGGCAATGAAGCCACGGGAAGACTTACACAGACCACGCTGGAAAAGAATTTACAGACTCCCGACCTGGGCATGAGTAACAATCAACGTAGAACCCACAAATCCGCCCGTGAGGAAAAGATATAGCCACACCATCCACAAATCCGCAGAAGAAAACCACACGGGTAAAAACCAGGAAAACTCATGTGTGTGAGAATGAGCAAGACTTCCGCTCATGCGTGAGGACGAACAACCTATAGAAGGACGTGAAATTGGATGTGCGTGAGTAACAGTAATGTCGTCGTGGAGAGGAGAATGGTATTGCCTGCGTGAGTGAAGAGTGCGTGCAGGTTTTCCTTCCATTGTGAAGTCAAACGTGGATGGAGTGTGCATGGGGGAAAGGACTGACAATCCTGCCACCCCACTCCCAAAGCAATTAACTGCCTCAACCACCAGCAGCCATTCTTAATGGAAGTGGTTAGAATAAAACAAGGGAAGAAGACACATGGGTATTTTCCCTCATTGGATGAAGGTTTGACAATTTCCCCACCCTTATCCTTGTGAAAATCATGCCCTTTTCGATTTAGTTGCCGCAGTCATAGCTGGTCGGTTCATTTAATTAATGATGCATATTTACATGATGTTGAAACTTAATACGTGCCGCATGCCCCGATACACTTTCGGTGACAAATTTAAATCCAAAACATAGCATAGCCGATCAATGGTGGGGCCTTGGCCTTTAGCTTCGCACCATGATCATTTACAATATATACATCATGTACATTTAATGCAACGGGGTCAAAACCGGGGTGTTACAAATGTTGTCATGTTGAATCTAGTTTCTTTCATTGAGAAGAGTAGTTTGTTATATGCTTATTTATTGCAATTTTCGATGTGTGTGTGTGTGTGCACTCATGATATCAGATCTATTATGTACTTAGATGGTTGTAGGTGGTAGCCATGAGATATGATTTCTTATTTTTGTTTAGATGACTGTAGATGGTAGTTAGATATCTTATTGTTATTTTTGCTTAGATGATTGTAGAAGACAACCCTGATACCTGATTTTTATTGTTGCTTAGATGACTGTATATGGTAGCTTCATACTTGATTTTTCTTGTTTCTTAGATGGCTATAGATGACATCCTTGATATCTGATTTTATCATGGCTTAGATGGACATAGATGATATCCTTGATATATGGTTTTATTTATGTCAATATGGATGCAGGCGGCAGTCAGTAGATTTGATATTTAACATTGTTATTATGGTTGATTATGGCAGCGTATAGATCTATTTAATTACATTGTTTATGGTAGCTTGTATATCTGATTGTGTTAATAATTTATGGCTAAAATATATATGATATTTGATGTTTGATTACATGTTAATAGCTTTCTCAGAACTGGTTGCATTTCATGCTTGCATTTACCTTGCATAGCATGTGCATTGAGGAATGATATGCATTTGTTTTTGTGCATTTAATTAAAGAGGTTGAATGTTTTATTTTATTTTCTTTATGGCATGTTGACCTAGCCTTAGTCACCCTTATTCCATTATGCATTACCTTGACTCAGCCTTCCCTCGGTTTTCCTGGTGACCTTAGCCTTGGTTTTGGGGTCAAGGTCATCACATCCACCGTCACCAAGATGATGTAATTATGTACATTTTATAATTAATATAAAAACCACGATTATCATAGACTAAGAAGGACACATATGAGATGGGGGGATATGATTCCATAAGAGGGGAAAGTGAGAAGGGGGTTAAAGGGGGGGATCATCCTAGTGACTTATAAGCTTCAGTCATTATCCATATATCCCTTTTTGTTCTATGTTTTATAATTCCTTCTTTATTAAATCACATTAGCCATAACCTTGATTTAATTATCCTAAGCTTTCCTGATTACATTATAAGTATTTTGTTTTTCTTTCACTATAACATTTAAATATTATTATAAATATTGTATTTTAAAAAATAAATCTAAAACTAATCTAGGTATGTGTTAATTTTTTTTTTCCCAACCATGAGAACCTCTCCATGTCACCCAACAAACTGCACCACGTGGATACCTAAACTCACGAGCCAAGGCCAGCCCTCAGACCCGGTGGTAACAACAGGAGAGCAACTAGCCACCGTAGTCATACAGGAATTTTCTAGGGTGCGGTATGCTTTCTCGACCTCCCCCGTAGGAATCGAAACCGGACTTCTATCAAGGTCGACCATCAAACCTCCATGCTGCCCAGCCATTGCTACCTCTAACAATGAGGTTTGAACATGAGACCTCATGAGGACTAAACCCCACAGAGACCAAATGAGCTACACCTCATGTGTTAATATATTGCATGTTAAAACCTCTAATTGAGTGTGTAGTGGGAACTTGGAAGTAACCTAAAGATGATAAGTTTTCATAAAATGGTCAAATTTGAAAGGAAGGCGTGCCATATTAAACTCGGAGCTAATTTTAAATTATTAAATTTGGAACGAGAGATGGCCCATTGAATGGTCAAAGAGGATAGGGCACATTTTGTGAAAAAAAGAGCAAAGCACATAAATGAAAGGAGATAAATGATGGTCTTATGAAGAGAAGGTCAAATCAAAGCCACGTGGCTTCATAAAATTCCAGAAATTTAGTTTAACTAAACACAAGTGGTGTAAAGGCCCCATTAAGACAAGCTAAAATGAAAACCACGTTGGATTCATTAATTTCCGAAAGTTTGGTACTAAAATCAAGGGGTGTATGTAGTGGAGAGTTATGACCTAACGACGACAAGTTACATTAGAACCATTAAATTTGAAAGGAAGGCATGTCCCAATTGAATTAATTGAATTTATAAGGAGCATAGGATATGACTAAACTAGCTTCATAATGTGTAAAGGAAAGGGAAAAATAAAATGGATTGGGAAAAATAAAAATGGGAAGCAAGGGATAGAATGGAGGAAATAAATGTAGGTGAAAGAAAATTTGGACCAAACTCAAACAAATACTTTATTAAAAGTTAAAATCATTCAACTTCTTTATAGTTTTGTCTTTTTGAGAGAGATTTGAGGGGGCAAAAATAGGTATAAGTGACAAAAGACATGTGCAAGGCATATAATGATGGGTCCAACTGACCATAGACCCTTAGCCTTTATTTCATCCAAGTTCATTGTTATGTCCCATCATTATTTCATAAAGGTTCAATGTTATGTCTAAGAATTGTAATGTTATGTCTAAGAAATATCAATATGAAGAGAAACTATTGGATCTATAACAATATATGTCTAATAGAAATGGAAAAGCATAGCGTGACTTCGAAACCTTCTTTGGAACTATGAATGAAAAGTATATTTCTATATGATCAATCATTATTTTGGTATTCTTTTAAGTCATTGATGATGATAATAATGGAGGTTTTTTTTACAAGAAAAATAGTTGTTTCTTGATATTTATTAAGAATCAAAGATAACTAATGCAAACCATGATATAAATATCACTCAAAAGTTGAAAGAGAGAGAAAGACTGCGACCTTTTCCAAGAAGAGTTACCATATCAGTCTCCCATAAAGATGACCTTCCAAGAATATCCACAGAGGGAACATAAAGAGCCCAACAAGCTTATCCAAGGAAGCACAAGGGCTGAGTATTAATATCTCCAACCCCTTGGGGATCCAGAAAAAAGAAAATATCCCCATGAATCCACTGACAAAAGAAGGCTTAGAAAATCCCTTACTGAAAACATAGAATGAGTATGCCACTAAACAGTAAAAACTCTTAAAAGAGTTGTATCATACCTCCCCCAATAATGTCTCCTTCATAAAGTTCCGAGAAGGAGAGAAGGTTGGAGGTCAAAGTACGTGCTTCCTTGGATAAACGGTATGCACTCTTATTGTGCTGCCTATAGACATGTTGAAAGTCAAGAGAAAGGAAGGAAGTTTTAATTTCAGCGATTCTGTCAAATGTAGAATCTAGGTCCAAAACAGAAAGAGTTGCCTCATATTTTGCCCAATTTATTATCACAAACAAATCACCACAAACATGTAGAGAAGGAAGACCCATAGCATCTGCAATGAACAACAAATCCTAGAGAGAGAGAAACTCAACCCTGGTATTGGTGCTAGGTCCACATCCCATTTTAAAAAGGAAAGAATGGGACTGATTTATAGCAAGAGTAATTCCTGCTCCACCAATCTTTGAAGCTGCAACCCCATCGAAAAACCCAGAAGGGTAGTAGATGATCGGAGATGCACCAATATCCTTGTGCTTCCTTTTGATACAAGCCACAAGAAAGGACCAAACATGATCCATAATTCTAATGCAAATAGGTCAATTTCTGGAGGGTTGTCATCAAAGATACAATAGTCACGAGATAACCATATGTTCCGAATGAAGAAAAGGGGTAAGTAGAGGCAGCCCCTATCTTGCTTAAACCAACTATTAAGGTTCTCCATAAGAGAAGGATCCAACCACGTGAATACCAAAAGATAATGCAAACAGAGAGAGTCCCTCATAGCCTGAGCAAATGGGAAAGATACAAATAAACGGTTCACAGTCTCCCTATTCAACTTGCATAGACAACATTTGTTAGGACCTCACCAACCCTTCTGTAACAAATTGTCCCAAGAATTTATGTGGTTTTCCAAGTAGATCCATAAGAAACACTTGATTTTGATCGAAATATTCCAGGACCATAACTACATATGAAGCCATACATGAGATTTCGCCAATTTAGATGATACAATAAGACCATATGCAAGACTAGTCGTTACCTCACCATTCATAGCATTGTGCGTCCAAAGTAAGGAGTCATGATCATAAAAAAGTCAAATACCCCCATGAGATAACCCATTAATGTAAAGGGTCCATTCAATGTTCCAGCTGCCTCCGAAGTCCAGATCATTCACTGTAAACCAATAGGAATGTGCAAAAGTCCCTTCTCCCTTGTTACAAGCATGGTTGAGTGAGTTTATGCTGAAATCAATGAGATATACCCGCAGCTCTCCTAAAAGTGAAAAGGAGGTGTTCTGCCTAGAGATAGGGTCAATACCCAATTTTATACTTTTTCCACTATCGACTTTCCAACCCAGCTGACATCTTAACCAAGAGAGAGTCTAAATGAAACCATTCCAGAAATGTGAGGCACAATGCACAGAGAACCGTTTCCTTCGCAACTAACCTTCAATTAACAGAATGGAGTCTTTATATACACTCTTGTAGAGAAATTTTTTATAGTTAGTATTGTACTAAATGGTAATGGCATATAAAAAATCTAGTGTGACTAAAAGCAGGAAATGAAAAGATCAATAGTCAATAAAATAGTGGAGCATCTATGGCTAGGACATTATTATTTCCAATGTGATTCATTATTATTTTTTATAAAATGTGTATTTCAATCTTTTCCAAAGAGCTGCAATATCCCTCGATTGGTAAATGATCCTTTAATTTACTTATCGTCTAACATTGGTGTGGATGATACAATAAACTGTCATTCCAAGGGGTGTAAACTAGTTGGCAATAAGGTGTGTTGTCAAGGCTCTCCCTACTACGTCATTGGTTTAAACCCCGTAAGTCCTTCGTACCATGCATGGGGTCATGCTGGTATGTCTAGGGATAGAGTCACAATAGAATGGAATCAACCCCATGTCATGCAAATGTGAGCTCGACCTAGTTACCAAAAAGAATAAGAAAAAAATATACAATAAACTATGTCATTTGTTTAGAAGATGTTTAGAAGATAAATTTGAATACTTACATGATATAAAATTCAGCACCATGAATTTCTTAGATTACTACATTCTTCTGCTAACAAATTACATCAATAATAATAAAATTGAAATCTATAAATCGAATATAAAATTTAGATATAAAATTCATCACAATGAATTTCTTATATTGCTACATTCTTCTACTAACGAATTACATCAATGATAATGGAATTGAAATCTATAAAACGAATATATGAAAATCTTATCCATCAAAGATGTGTGTTTACGAAAATTTTAATATAAAAGATGTGTCTTTATGTAAATCTTAATATATATAAGAATGTGGTAAATACGTAAATCTTAATATAAATAGGAATGGGATAAAAACTTGAAAATCCTATGTGAGTCACTTCACTAAAATCCTATGTGTTCTCTCATTTTATTAATACATGGTGATGCAAATTTATTGATAATAAATCAATCTCTTAAAAGAAAGAAAAAACAAATCTATCTTTACGTTTGAAAACATAAATAATCCAAGTACTATGATATAGCTAACGGTCATGCATTTTAGCATTTGTGAAGTATTAGTATTTGTGAAGTAGGGTAAATCGTTCATTCAAATGCGTACTTGAAAACATGAAAAGTTTAAATAAATCTATTAAGCATGTGAAAATCATACATAACAAAGCAACCTCCTATATGTTGATTGCATGTGAAAACATTCTTACAAGACAATGTTATAGAACAATGTTGATTGCAATGTCTATATGAAGTTGACATGAAAATCTAGGGTTATCATTTCTTTAGAAATCATAGATATTGATGGAACTAAGAAGTTAATATTCAAATTGAAAAGATCTCCACATATAGACTTGAAGCAATCTCCGTAAACATTGTATTGAATAATCACATTCTCACAATGGAAAATTTTAAGAATCCATAATTTTCTTAAAATGTATAACATTGGTTTATCTTATTAATTAACAAATTTTCAGTTATAAAATTTTTAGCGATATTTTTTTTTCAGTATTCAAATTTCTAAAGGTTTTATATAGTTTTTGGACAAAGTTTGGAGATTTTTAGAGTAAAAAAATTTATTCCAATGGAATTTGGAAAAAATGGAAAAAAACGAATATTGTTTTTTGGAAAAAAAACCTCAAAAATTAGCTTGTGGGATAAATTTTGCCCCTAAAATTTTACCTGATTCTCACAAGAAAAATTTAAGGAACAATGTTGATTGCAATGTTTATATGAATTTGATGCGAAATTTTGGTGTTATTATTTATTAAGAAACCTAGTTCATCTAGCCTATAACACAGTATAGGACCTATTATTTTGATGTAAACCACCTAGAAATCTAATGAACAATCATTTACAAACATAAGAAAATTGATTGAAAACTAGTGGCAACCACTGTATTGGTTTACTATCCATTGAGTTATGGTACCACCAACACAAGGAAGCATCCCCTTCTCTTCTATACAGTCCCTTGGGCTGTGCATTCCCTTCCAGTTCTATTCAGGGGGTGTAAAGAAGAAAGCCATCCCTCTAGCTCTATCTATGAGGCTCTTGCACACACTAGGTTTTTCAATCAAGCTCAGACCCCATTTCCACTCCAAAGACAGTTCAAAAACCAACAACCATATACACACAAAAATAACAGCTCTGGGACTGAAGGGAGAACACTGCAGAGACCAAAATCGAGTATGGAAAATGGGTAAAAACAACTCAGACTGTGCCAGTCAATTTCCAGAGTCGTTTATGGCCCTAACATGGCCAAAACAACTCACAACATCCCAAAATTCATGGAGAGGATAAAACGATCTCCCAACCTGCGTAAGATGAAGATCACGACCCCTTCCCACGTGAAGGAATTCAGACACACAGACAAAAATTGGGAAAGGAGAATGCAGAATGCGAATGTCTGCCTGAGGCCAAGCTTCCTCCTGCATGAGTGTGGAATGTCGTTCTTTGCCCACGTGAGGAGCTGAATGCAACCTGCCTCTTTGGGGCATGCGTGCATTCAAAGGACTAACAGTCCTTCCAGAGATGACGGTTTCCCATGCATTCGTCCCCCAAGGGCAATAACTACCCAACCAACTCATGGAGAATTAATTTGGGTTGGTGAATAAGAAAAGGGAAGGTAGTTGTTTTAGATGGGTTCTCCTCTTGACACATGGATTTTTCCCAATGGCCCCAAAGGTTAAACATCCCCCCCTTATCCTTAGGAATCATGTCCCCGTCTCTTTTAATGTTGCATTGACATAGTTGGTTGTGGGTATTTTAATTAAAATGCATATGTACATGGTGTCCATAATTATAATGTGCCTGGCTAGCAGAATAAACCATTGGCATCGATTTTAATCGCCGAAACATAAAATGATAAATCAATGGTGGGGCCTTTTTCCTTATCTCCACATCATGATTAATTACAATATATACAACATATACATTTAATGCAAACGGGGTCAAAATTGGGGTCTTACATTCCCCTCCCCCTTCAATGGCACTGTCATCGGTGCTTTACAAAATTGTACAAAAATGTTACACTAACATCGCCTCCGTGCTCTGCAGAATTGAACAAAAATGGATGTGCCAATCACATGGCGTCCTCCAGCTCCCACGTAGCCTCTTTAGGACTGTAGTGCTCCAATTGTGCCTTTACCTGCCCTATTGCCTGGTTTCGGAGCATTGTGACCTTCCGGTCAAGGATGCGCATTGGCTCAATTTGGAACTCTCCCTCGGGTTCCACCTGAATCACATCCCAATTTATCACATGTTTAGGATCATGTACATTATTCTTAAGCAAATAAACATGAAAAACATTATGGGCCCTAGTGCTAGTAGGAAATGCAAGTCTATATGCAATTGACCCTATTCTTTCAAGCACTTCAAGCAGCCCACAATATCTGGGTGACATCTTGGCACAACTTCCAAGCTTCAAGGAACTCTTCTTTTCCCTCACTATGAGGTAAACATGATCCCCAACATTGAAATCTCTGTTCACCCTATGCTTATCTACATAGCTTTTCTGTATGTCCTGGGCTACCTTCATATTCTGTCTGATCTTTACAACCTCTTGCTCCATTTCCTTGAGCAATTCTGGCCCGAGCACAACCCTGTTCATTGGATTATCCCATGTCATTGGTGTCCTGCACCTTCTTCCATACAAAGCTTCATATGGACTCATCCCCAAGGATGCTTGTTGTC
Source organism: Pseudotsuga menziesii (assembly GCA_001517045.1). NCBI lineage: Eukaryota > Viridiplantae > Streptophyta > Pinopsida > Pinales > Pinaceae > Pseudotsuga > Pseudotsuga menziesii. The sequence goes on along the minus strand of LPNX010982257.1, from coordinate 38,236 downwards.
CATTGTTATATGAAAATTCTACCAAGTGTAAATAATCTTCCCACTTGATTGGTTTGTCCATGACATACATGCAAAGCATGTCTTCAAGCACCTGATTCACTCTTTCTTTCTACCCATCAATCTGAGGATGGTAGGCAGTGCTAGAGTTCAACTTCGTACCCAAATCTGCAAACAAACCCTTCCAAAAATTGGAAGTGAACTTGACATCTCTAGCATAGATTATTGCCTTAGGCAATCCATGTAGTTTGAAAATATCCTTCATGAAGATCTTTGTGATATCATCAGTCTTATGCGTAGACTTAACTGGTATAATATGTGTTTCCTTTGTCAACTTGTCTACCACAACCATGATGGAATCATGTTGTCTCCAAGTCATTGGAAATCCTATAATAAAATCCATGGAAATAACTTCCCATTTCCATTCTGGAACTGGAAAAGTCTGCAACCAACTTGTTGGGTGTTGATGCTCAACCTTTGCCTGCTGACATTTCATGCACCTTGAAATGTACTCAACCATGTCCTTTTTCATTCCTGGCCAAAAATACTGTCTTCTGGTTGTAGCAATCGTCTTCTGATCTCCTCGATGACCATAATATGGAGCTTGGTGGATCTCATCCATAACCATTCTCCTCAAATTCACTACATTTGGAATATAGACTTCATTCTTATAAGTAAGAAGTCCATCTTCTTCCAAGTTATATCCCTCATACCTCTTCTCAAGAATTTGCTACTGCAATTTGTCTTTTACCTGCTCATATAATTCATCTCCAGCAGTATGATTAACAATCTACTGCCTCAAATCTGACTAACAAATACTAAGAGATGCCACATGAATTTCCTGTGCCTTCTTGCTGAGTGCATCAGCTACCTTATTCTCTTTTCCTTTTATGTACTTGATTTCGAAATCAAACTCACATAAAAACTCCAACTATCTAGCTTTCCTATAATTCAGAGTAAGCTGATCAAACAAATACTTCAAACCACAATGGTCGGTCCTTAGCTCAAATATTTTTCCCATCAAGTAATGCCTCCACATTTTTAGAGCATGTACTATGGCTGAGAGTTCTAGGTCATGAGTAGCATAGTTCTTCTCATGCTCCTTCATCTTTATTGACTCGTAAAATACCACGTGGTTTTCTTGCATAAGGACTCCTCCAAGCCCTTGTCTGCATGCATTAGTACACACCACAAAATATTTTTCTAGGTCTGCAATCTTCAAGACTGGTGCACTTGTGAGAGTGTTCTTCAAATATTGGAATCTTTCTTCACACCTCGGTGTCCAGTCAAACTTTATGTTGGGCTCTAATCGACTAATGTGAATCAGACCTTAAATTTATATCAATCCGGGTCAGTAAGCTTAGAGGCATATCCAAGTTTTAGGACTTAGAGCTAGACTTGTTTGGATAGTTTAATTATCTGTGAATTGAATCTACTGTCAGATGAACAATACTGTAACTTAAAGATACAAAAATCCTTTTACAGGGATAACTTCATTTGTTTCTTTTCAAGTACACAGCAATATATTTATGGAAGCAATCTATTGGTGAAAGAACTGAGATAGTAAAAGCATTTAAATAACAACTCTAACCCTAGGATACAGACTACAAGGTTCTGCTCAATATTCTAGTGCTGAATGAACAGTTATCAATTAAATTCCTTTACAGGAAATTGTTCATAATTCATAATTGTTTTTTTAACACTTCTCCATTGAATAAACAACAATATATAGTATACAGAAATCGTGGTCTGAACCATCAATGCCTTTAGTGTTTAACCAATAAAAGAATAGAGCTTATCAAACAATGCAAGTGATATGCAGCACGATGGAATAATAGCTTGAACCATTAAATAAGATAACAGAGTTTTTCATGAAATCGATTAAAAACTAGCTGAAATCGTTCTGCAATAATAAACTAGATACTACATGGATTAACACATACCAATGGCACGATTTAAATAGCTTGCATCAAATGAAATCGCTGCAATCACCCAAATCGCTACACCGGCAAGTAAAAGAATGTGCAAACTCAACAATGGGGGCCCTCCACTACCTCGTCCACACACACAGTTGAAAAATTACAGAACTTAAACTCTGAATGTATTCACCATCAAATTGATTACACAGTAATGAAATCACGCAGTTCAGAAACAATATACGTTTCTCCCAAATCGTGATAATTCTTCATTGTTTTGTGAAGTACTTATACAAATTCAAAAGAAAACTGGAAATGTTATAATCCTGTAAACTAATTAATGAACATAGCCATCGAGATCCTCATTCAGAATCGTGAAACTCAACAAAATCAAAACTGCCCCTTCTTTGGTGCTGAGTGGGAGCACAGGTGGTCGCCTTTGACTGAGGTTGACTTGACATTTGTAAAGGCTACATCACCTATCCGTTGAATGTTCATCTATCCTTGGACACTGAAGATCTTTTCTCTATCTTCCAGTTCCTGCCTAGCTGTCCTGCAAATGCTCAATCTTGGAGATAATACGGGAAGTTAGTACATCCCGTAATCTAAGTAAAAATCTTAGTTAAAATGCTTAAAAAGTCTCAAAACTCAATTTATTAGAAAGCAATGACATTATACCTCTTAACCAAGGTTCATGGGTGAACTTTAAAGCTTTTCTAATCAATATGGAGGTTTTATAAAGGGAAATGAAAGATATATAAGTGGCAAAAAGAGGTCAAAACGGTGCCCAACATCTCCCCCAAGAGGAAACTATTGCATGTCCCCATGCCAAAAATATTTGACCCTGTTCAAAACCAAAATTTTACTGCTGATCATCTTGCTTCTAGTCTTCTGTCTGTGATGATGCATCTGTTGAAGCCCGAGATGCATAGAGGACCTTTAGTCTCTCATACTTAGCCTTATAAACCTTCCTTTGCTTATACCATCTGTATGCTTGTTTAGTGATGCGTGTCCTCTGAACCTTAAGCTTCCAATTGACTTCTCTTAACTTCTCATTCTTTTGCTCAAGTTCCTTTAGTTCAAGTTTCAATCTCTTGATCTCTTTATTGTTTTTGGATGTCTTCTTTTTCTTCATTTTTATTGGAAGCTGCTCAGAATTGGTACCCATCCCCATTTCTTCATGCTCTTGTGCTGAATCTTCTTTTCCCTCTTCCATAGCTTGCTGCTCTGAGAAAAGAGAACTTGAACCTTTGGGTAATTCCTGTCCTAACTGCTTTTCTTTTTCCTTCTCTTGCTGGTCTAAGAAGAGGTTGATCCTTTTTGTCTGCTTGATCACCTCATCAGGATCTTGGATATCTTGTCCTTTTTCAGCTGTTGGATCTTCTTCTTAACTCTCCAAGGTTTGTATATGTTCCTCATCTTCTAATGCTGATTGGATTTGAGCCTGCTTATACTTTCTTGGCTTTCTCTGGTAGGTGGTGAAGATCTGATCTTGTTTTTGATACTGTTTTTCTTTTCTCTTCACACTTCTAGTTTGTATCCTTCTCTGAGGCTGTTTTGAACTTGCTGCCTCAGAGTTGTCTTCATCATCAGTAATCAGCAACACTTCTTTCTTTTTCTTCTTCCCCTTTGGCGGTTTTGAGCTTGTTGCCTCAGGGTATGTTATCATCAATAATTCATCTTCCTTTGAACTTTCTTCAAGCAAATCTTCTTTCTCTTCAAACTGATTGTGAACTAGAAATCCTGACCATGTCAAATTTTGCCTTTGTAACTCATGCTGAATGATGATTTTAATGAGTCCACAGTGAAAAAGGCCTGTCATCTTGTCTTTTGGGCGCCTTTGGACAGCTTTAGCCATCTTAGTCAAACTCTGTAGCAGGAAATAGGGCATATTGATCTCATATTCACCTTTTAAATGCTGCAGCAGCTTGATGTGATAAAGGTAAACAATGCTGAATCTGCCTTCACAAGTAATAAATTTTTGAATGACATAAACAATTTCATCCCAGGGATGAACCAGCCAGCTTCTTGGTATCCCTTTCTTCCAATTGACTGACCCTGCTCTGGATCTACACAAAAATGGCATCCATGCTTTCTCTTTAAACTGTTTAGTCTTGAAAAACCTTTCTCCTTGTTGTGGCAGACCAGTAACTTGTGCTAGGATGTCTTCTGACAGTATAAAATGCAAATTCCCCACTATAACTCTTTCTCCATCAAAGGTTTCAACAAAGGCTAGACTAGCCTGCTCATTATGCCCATTAAAATTTTCAAAGAAATTTACCCAGTGCTTATCTTCAAAAATCTCCATGCAGGTCTCATGAAAATCAGTGGAATTAAATTTTGCTGGTTCCAATCTAGATGACATTTTAAATTTAAATAGAAAACAGGAACCTTTCAACCTTTAACTCTGCCTTTGTCTTCCTATCTCCACAACAATACTCTGAAATTGTGAAATTTCTGTTGGTTTGAGTAGAGTATTCGGCAAAGAAAAGGGTTTAAATTTTACCTCTTCTCTGGTTTAATTGTTTTTACTTCCTCCTGCACGAATTCCACAGCTATTGGAGCATTCACGGCGTCCCTCACACTGACTGTCTTTCCTCCTGCACGATTTCTTCAGCAAATGATGTGTTTACACTTCTTGTAACCCACGGCCCCTTCTCACTGTCAATTACCTTCACACAGCAGTCAATTTTGCAGAGACAACAATTGGACTCGGCCTTAAGGAGAATAACCAAGTCGTGGTTTCCAAGTTTATCAATACATAATGGAGGAATCAAGCTTATTTGCATGCTGTCGTGGGGCATAATTCCACGTTTTCCTTTCATCATTTCAAAAACGTGCCACTTCATTCAATTACTCATAAAAATGAAAGGTAAGGTTTTGATTTATAATCTTTTATATGCCCACAGTTTATTGCACAAGCTGTAATATACACTTCAGTTTGTTTTAATGTACAGGCTGTAATAAAAGGATTTTTTTCCTTCTTTTAAAATAAACCTTTTTCCCTTTAAAAGATACGCTGAAGACATATATGACCTTGTTTTCTTCCTTATATATTATCTAATGCATGATGCACTAAATACATATATAAAAGAAACTTTTTGGAATTCCTTTATGTCAAAATATTTCACTTTTTGCTGAGAATGAGACCCTGTTTGTCTTTGAACCAAGAAGAAAATTCTGCCTGTAGAATGCAGTATGTATCCTGTAGAGTGCAGTACATGTCCTGTAGAATGCAGTATATGTCCTTTAGAATGCAGTATAGCTTTTGGCCATTTAAAATTTCCCTTGGGTTTGATCCTGACAACCATCTTGACCCCTAGGGTAGAAAAATGAAGTGCTGGCAGAGACTAATGGAATAATGAAAAAAAATAGGCAGTCAAGCTTCACAACAGTTGGTAATATGTCATCACTTAAAAACAAAGAGTTCTGAAACTTTTTAAAACATAAAAACTATAAATTCTTACAGACTTCGCTTGATATCCTTGTATAATGAGCTTGCTGCAGACTTCGCTTGATATCCTTGTATAATGAGCTTGCTGCCTGCTGAAGTTGGTTTGTATTATGATTCTTTTCTGTCCTTTTGATGTCTTCTGTCTGCCATCTCAAATTCCTTCAGCTTCACTGAAAGTCAGGTCCTTCTGTAGATTTCTTCTGCCTGACTGGAAGTCAGGTCCCTCTGCATTGTTAAAAATCACTTGTATTGCTGGAAATCAGGTCCCTTCTGCATTTAAAAATCACAATCCTCTGCATATGGAAAGACTTGGAGGGTTCTAAGGAAGCATGAAAATGCTTATCCCCCTCACAGGCCTACCTTTTGACTTGTCCACAAGTCAAACAAGATCTTTATTATTTGGAAAACAAAACAGGAAATTGGAAAAGATATTTTTGTGAATTTTCAATGGCCAAGCAAACCTAGTTTTCCACAGAAAATTCAAGTTTATATTGTGCCAGTGAACTGGTTTTCACAACTAAACTTCCTTTTTTTCTTTTGTTGTTTTTTTTTTGTTTTTGTTTTTTTAATTTTTGTTTTATTTTTCTCTTTTTGTTTTATTTGCTTGCTGTATCAGATCAGCTAAGGAGCAGGTGAAGGAGAAACACTGATGTGTCTATCCAGCACTTGCATTTCCTGTTGCTGTGAAATCTGTTGTATAAAATCTGCCTTGTTGATAGGTTTATTGTACAGCTTGAGCCTGTGGCCATTGACCACAAATGTTCGTGCTTCATCATCTATGGTTTGGAGTTTGACTGAACCATTATCATAGACTTCAAGAATCTCATATGGACCAAGCTAGTGAGTTGTAAATTTGGTTTTAAAATCTTTAAACTTTGAGTCAAACAATAGTGCCCAGTCACCGATGTGAAATTGCTTCTTTTTCATAAATTTTTCATGCCATTGAGCTCTCTGCTGTTGGATCAGAATATTGTGTTCTATAGCAGCCTGTCTCATCTCATCTAGCTGATTTAACTGAAGTATTCTTTCTTGCTGAGCCTCAGAAAGATCCATACCCAAATCTGCTGCTAACTTGAAGGTATGAATTTGAAAATCTATAGGGAGGAGGACTTGCTTACCGTAGACAAGCTGGTAAGGAGAAAAACCAGTACTGTTTTTCCAAGTGATCTGGTATTCCCATAAAGCTTCAGTAAGCTTTACTGACCAATCCTTCCTATGCATTTGAACAGTTTTGGTGATGATGCCTTCTAGGGTCTTGTTTGTATATTCCACTTGTCCATTTGCTTGTGGATGGTAAGGGGTGGACTTTCTGTGCTTGATCTTGTACTTTTCTGCTATCTCCTGCACTAGTTTGGAAGTAAACTGGGCACCTTGATCAGTTACAATTTCCCTGGGTACCCCAAATCGGACAAAGATCTCCTCAAAAACAAAGTTTACCACAGTCTGCTCCATGGCTCTCAGTAAAGGCTTGGCCTCTACCCACTTAGTAACATAGTCCGTACAGACCAAAATATACTTCTTCCCTTGTGATGGTGGATTAATTGGACCAATGAAGTCAAGGGCCCACTTTTCAAATGGTTCAATGAGGATTTGGGGATGGAGTGGCATTTCATCAGACCGGACTGGCCGTCCCATCCGTTGACAAGTATCACAACTTCTAACATACCTCTTAGCATCTTTGAAAATAGTAGGCCAATAATACCCCAGATTGAGTATCTTGTATGCTGTCCTTTTATCTGCAAAATGACCACCACACGGTTCGTCATGACATGCCTTTAAAATATCTAAGATTTCATCTTGTTGTACACATCTTCTTATAATTAGGTCATATACTGTGTAAAAGAGGTCACCATTAACCCATATATGCCTAGCACTTTCTTTAATTATCTTTTTATTTTCTTTAGATGTCATAGATGGTGGTAATTGTCCTGATGATAAGTAATTGGCAATGTCAGCATACCAAGGAGTGATAACAGAAATTGAAAACAGGTGTTCATCAGGAAAACTATTAGAAATAGGAACAATCTCACCAGTATTGTGTAAACGAGACAGGAAGTCTGCTACTTGATTTTCTCGTCCATGTCGATCTAGAACAATGATGTTGAATTCCTGCATTAATAACAACCATCTAGTAATCCGACCATTAGTGATAGACTTGTTCATTAAATATTGTAAGGCTGAATGATTTGTATGGACAAAAATTTCATAACCAGTTATGTAATGACAGAACTTATTTACAGCATGAACCACCGCCAACATTTCCTTTTCAGTGACTATAGTTTAACTCTGTAGGTGTCATATTTTTACTTATAAAATATATTGCATAAGTCAAAGTATGTTCTTTCTGGCCCAATGAGGCCCCTATTGCAGTAGCAGAGGCATCAGTAGAAATATGAAAAGGTAATGCCCAATTTGGTCCCCTTAAAATGGGTGCAGTTGAGAGCTTCTCCTTAAGTGTCTGAAATGCAGATTGACAATCAATATCCCAATTAAAATTCACATCTTTGGAAAGCAATTTGAACAATGGCAGAGCTATCTTACTGAAATTTACAATAAATCTATGATAATAGCCTGCATACCCTAAAAAGATTCTTACATCTGTTTGAGTTGTTGGTTCAGATAAATTCTCAATTATTTGAATTTTAGCAGGGTCGACTTTTATGCCAAATGCAGAAATGTGATGTCCTAAAACTATCCCTTCAGTCATGATCATAAAACATTTTTCATTACTGAGGGAAAGGTTTGAGTCAACACATCTTTTTAGAATTTTCTCTAGGTTTGCCAAGGAATCTTCAAAGTTACTTCCATACACAGAAAAATCATCCATGTAAATTTCGACACACTCATGAATTAGGTCTGCAAAGATGGCCAGGACTGCCCTCTGAAAGGTAGCTGGGGCGTTACATAAGCCAAAAGGTAAAACCTTGTAGGCATAGGTGCCCCAGGGACATGTAAAGGTGGTTTTGTCCTGGTCTTCTGTTGCAATACTAATTTGATTATACCCACTGAAACCATCTAAAAATGAAAAGTATTCTTTTCCAGCTAGGGTATCCAACACCTGATCAATGAAAGGCAATGGAAAGTAGTCTTTTAATGTTGCCTTATTTAATTCCCTGTAATCCACACATATACGCCATTTACCATTCTTTTTAGGGACAACAACCAAGGGGGAAACCCATTGGCTGTCGGAAATGGGGTAAATAAACCCTACTTTTAACAACTTTTGCAGCTCTTCCTTGACTATTTCTTTTAGTATAGGGTTCATTCTGCGTTGTGGTTGTCTAAGAGGCCTTATCTTATCATCTGTGTAAATGTGGTTAGTGCATGTCTCATGATGAATCCCGGGCATATCAGTGTACTCCCAAGCAAATGCATGGGAATGTTTATTCAGCAAATTAATCAATTGTTCTTCTTGTGATGTAGTGAGATGTGCACTTATATTCAAACTTTTGCCTGGACTGATTTCAATTGTCTTACTTTGAATATCTGTAATTGAATGAACATTGAGAATATCATGAAGTGCCAATGCTAGAGAATGTACTGTGCAATTTTCCTGAAAATTATAACCCAAAACTTGATTTGCTGCAGCATATTGCATGTCTCTTAATTCTTCAGAAATATCAGGTTCAACTATAAAATAATCTAACAAATCTTCATTGTTTGCTTCCTGAAAGTCAAAGAACTGGTTGATACTCAGGATAGGATGAATTACTTCGTCTTCTTGTTCCTTAGTCTCATTAATCCATGACAGCTGATCTAATGTAGAAGGTCTTTGGGCAGAAGGGTAAAGTGCAATTTGTTTTCTTTCTGTCCCATGTGAAATAAGCATGCTACCTGACCTACACCCTATGAAGGCATCTGCTGTTGCCAGCCATGGTCTGCCAAGAATAAAAGGGTGACCTCCTAGGTTAGATTTTGGCTGAAGCACTATAAAATCAACAGGATATTCCCAGGAGTCTAAAGAAACGGTAATATCTTCTAAGACCCCTTCAGGTGTAATTTTAGACCTATCAGCTAATTCCAAGACTATTGTGGTTGGTCTGAGATTTGTCAAATGAAGGTATTCCATTGTCTCAAGTGTCATAACATTAATGGCAGCACCCAAATCAATCAATGCTTTTGGGATTGAAAAATTATTAATAGTAATTGTAACCATTGGAATCCCAGGATCCATATACTTTTCAATGAAAACAGTGTTAGACATTAGTCCTACTATATTGCCTACCACATGAATTTTTGATGGATCCTTCTTCCTTTTATTAAGACATAATTCCTTAACTGTTTTAGTGTAAATTGGAATATCCTTTATAGCCTACAGTAAATGAATTTTGACATATACATTTGTTAACTCATTCAAAACATCAAAATCAGGTAAGGAAATTGAAGGTTTTTCTTTGACCAACCTTTCTGGGAAAGGAGGTTCATATGATACTAAGGTTTTTCCTTTTTGACTCTGATTTTCTGACTGATATTTTTCTGTATTTAATTTTTTTGTATTTTTCTCATTTTTTGTTTGTTCTTCTAAAATAACAAGAGATTCTTTTTGTAAGGTTTTCCCAGATCTTAAATTGATATTTTGCAGTGGAAGAACTGAGTAGGGAAGTGCCATTCCATCATCAACATTATACATGGGTCTGTCTGTTTTATTGTTTGGATTTGGAATTGGCTGAGCTGGTAGTTGGGTAGGCCGAGGTGGAGGCTGATTGGATGGCAATTGAAGCTGTTGAGGTGGTGGACCCAATTGAGGAGCCATGTTGGGTTGTTGAAAAGATGGAACTTGGAAAGATGGGGCTTGGACTTGATGCTGCTGGTATTGGGGATAGGCTGAAGGTTGTTGATAGGGCTGCAAATAAGCTTGCTGGCATGTCTGGTTACCATGGGCATAACCTCTCCAATTTGGAGCAGATTGGGCTAAGGGAGGAGACCAAGTTTGCCAAGGCATGGGTGCACTCCATGAATTCTGAATAAGAGTTTGATAATTTGTATGAAATTGTTGCATAGGGTCTTGAGACATACCTGAAAATCATGGCTGCCAAGGTCTTCTTTGTCCCATAAAGTAGAGAGACTCCATGCTTTGATTCTCCTCCATTCGAGCTTCCTGCAGTTCTTTCAATCTAGGGCAGTCATCAGTTTTATGATTAAAAGTACATAAACCACAAATTTCAACAACATTTAAAGGACATTCTTTGAGTGGGTGTTTTTTTTCTACATTTAGGACAAAAGATGGACAAGGCTTGATCTTGCTGGTCCTGTTGTTCTTGTCTTTTCTTGGTTTTTGCTACTTCGACTTGTGTGCCCAATGTACTCAATAAATCAGTCTTGAAATCTTCTAGCAGATTTCCAAGCTCAGCTCTAGAAATACCACTGTTTGCAGACTTATTTACTTTGGTAATGATGTCCCTTTTTCCAGTCCTAGCCTTCCCTCTCGAATATTTCTGACATAAATCTTGTATTTCATCAAAAGGAAGGTAAGAAATGTCACCTTTTCCCATAACATTCAAAATATCTAAATACTCTTCTCTTATTCCTTTCAGAAATATTGTTCTAATTATCTCTGATGTCAAAGAATTGTACTTAGATTTCTGTGAGTTGTATGAGAACCTTTCCAAATACTCCTCCAAGCTCTCATCTTCATGTTGATTCATTCGAAATATGTCATCTTTGAGATCCTTTGATCTACAATAGGCCTGATATTTTCGAAGAAATATCTTCCTCATTTCATCCCAGCTAGTAATAGAATGCTCTCCTAGGCCCATGAACCATTTCAAGGCAGCTGCTTTAAGGGTAGCAGGGAAAAGACAGAGCTTATGGGTGTCATCAGTATACCCATAAGTTCGACATAAGATGTCAAATTCGAATAGGAAAGAGTCAGGATCTTCAGAGGTCAGGCCATAGAAGTTTGGTAAAACAGAGGGTGGAATGTTCTTCATTTTTACCTCTTCCCTTAGAATAATGCTAGTGTCCAAAATGGGAAATTTGAAGGTGGCTTCCTGATCTTCTTCTGTCTTTTCATCTCTCTCATGTCCCCTTTCTTCTTCTCTTTCATGTCTCCTCTCTTGTTCTCTTCTCTCTTGTCTTTGTTTGTTTTCTATTTCTAACATCCTCTCATACTCCCTTCTCTGTTCTGCAGTTGGCCCTTTTGATGTTTCTTCCTCAAACATTTTAGAACTACCAACTGTTGAGATGAATCCTTTTGGAAGAGAAGCTCCTGTTACTTCTGTTTTTGGGGGGGTTTTAAGAAATCTTCCTTTCTCGTCTCTTAGTCTTGACATAAAAGTAAAACCTATTATGTGTTTTTGGTTGAAATTTTTGTTTTTATCAGAAAACTAAAGTTCCTAAGCCTGCTTCTACAATGCCTCCCCGGCAACGGCGCCAAAATGTTGGGCTCTGATCTACTAATGTGAATCAGACCTTAAATTTATATCAATCCGAGTCAGTAAGCTTAGAGGCATATCCGGACTTAGAGCTAGACTTGTTTGGATAATTTAATTATCTGTGAATTGAATCTACTGTCAGATGAACAATACTGTAACTTAAAGATACAAAAATCCTTTTACATGGATAACTTCATTTGTTTCTTTTCAAGTACACAACAATCTATTTATGGAAGCAATCTATTGGTGAAAGAACTAAGATAGTAAAAGCATTTAAATAACAACTCTAACCCTAGGATATAGACTACAAGGTTCTGCTCAATATTCCAGTGCTGAATGAACAGTTATCAATTAAATTCCTTTATAGAAAATTGTTCATAATTCATAATTGTTTTTTTTAACACTTCTCCATTGACTAAACAACAATATATAGTATACAGAAATCGTGGTATGAACCATCAATGCCTTTAGTGTTTAACCAATAAAAGAACAGAGCTTATCAAACAATGCAAGTGATATGCAGCACGATGGAATAATAGCTTGAACCATTAAATAAGATAACAGATTTTTTCATGAAATCGATTAAAAACTAGCTGAAATCGTTTTGCAATAATAAACTAGATACTACAGGGATTAACACATACCAATGGCACGATTTAAATAGCTTGCATCAAATGAAATCGCTGCAATCACCCAAATTGCTACACCGGCAAGTAAAAGAATGTGCAAACTCAACAATGGGGGCCCTCCACTGCCTCGTCCACACACACAGTTGAAAAATTACAGAACTTAAACTCTAAATGTATTCACCATCAAATTGATTACACAATAATGAAACCACGCATTTCAGAAACAATATACGTTTCTCCCAAATCGTGATAATTCTTCATTGTTTTGTGAAGTACTTATACAAATTCAAAAGAAAACTGGAAATGCTATAATCCTGTAAACTAATTAATGAACATAGCCATCGAGATCCTCATTCAGAATCGTGAAACTCAACAAAATCAAAACTGCCCCTTCTTTGGTGCTGAGTGGGAGCACAGGTGGTCGCCTTTGACTGAGGTTGACTTGACATCTGTAAAGGCCACATCACCTATCCATTGAATGTTCATCCATCCTTGGACACTGAGGATCTTTTCTCTATCTTCCAGTTCCCGCCTAGTTGTCCTGCAAATGCTCAATCTTGGAGATAATACGGGAAGTTAGTACATCCTGTAATCTAAGTAAAAATCTTAGTTAAAATGCTTAAAAAGTCTCAAAACTCAATTTATTAGAAAGCAATGACATTATACCTCTTAACCAAGGTTCATGGGTGAACTTTAAAGATTTTCTAATCAATATGGAGGTTTTATAAAGGGAAATGAAAGATATATAAGTGTTAAAAAGAGGTCAAAACGGTGCCCAACACTTTATTCCCTTCTTTTGCAAAGAAGTGAATGAATGTGCAACCTTGGAGAATCCTTCAATGAATTTCCTATAGTATCCTTCAAGTCCCATAAAAGATCTTACATATGTAACATTTCTTGGAGTGGGCCAATTCATATTGCCCTCAATCTTCTCAGGGTCTATAGATATTCCCTCACCTGAGATAATGTGACCCAAATAATGAATCATATCTCTATAGAAGTCACACTTGCTCAACTTTGCATACAACTTATGCTCCCTAAGCAATTGCAATGTCAATATTAGATCCTCCTCATGCTCTTCCTCATTCTTAGAATAGATAAGAATGTCATCAAGGAAAACAAGAACAAACTTGTCCAAATACCTACTGAAGACACTATTCATAAGACACATAAATGTAGCCGATGCATTTGTGAGACCAACTGGTACCACTACAAACTCACAATGTCCATACCTTGTTTTGAAGGTTGTCTTATGAATGTCTTCATCCTTTTTTCTTACTTGATGGTAACCAAACCTTAAGTCAATCTTGGAAAATACATTTTCTCCTCTCATTCAATCAAAGAGGTCATCAATCCTAGGCAAAGGATATTTGTTCTTCACAGTGACTTTGTTCAACTGCCTGTAATCAATACACAACCTGATTGTACCATATTTATTCTTCACAAACAAAACTGGTTCTCCCTAAGGAGACACACTCGGCCTGATATACTTCTTCTCCAATAACTCTTGCAGTTGCATCTTCAACTTCTATCATTTATGGTGTACTCATTATGTTGGTTGTCTTGGACACTGGTGCTGCTCTTGGCACAAGTTTGATTGTGAATTCAATGTCTCCCTTTGTAGGAAGCCCTAGAATCTCATTTGGAAACACGTCCCTGAATTCCTGCAACACATGAAAGTCCTCCAATCTAGGAGTTTCATTTTTTGTTGCCTCCAAAATATGAGTTGCAGACAACTGTCAACCTTTCCTACAAAACTTCTTCAATTGCATTGCTGATATCTGCCTCATAGAAATCACCTTTGGAATGCCTCTTACAACTCTTGGGTTCCCTTCTTCACCCATGCATTCAAAAGTCTTATTATATCATTCAAGCTTAACTCGATAAGCTTCTAACCAATCCATTCCAATGAGAAAATCATAGGAACCAAGTGGTAGAACATTCAGGTCTATACAAGTGACCAATCCATTCATAACCAAGGGACATTTCTCTACCACTTCACTAACATTTCTCTTAGTTCCAGTGGCTAGTTGAACTAACCAATATTTGCTATGATTTACTTTCTTAAAAGCACAAATCTCCATACTATAGGAGTAATGTAATTGTGAGTAGAACCAGCCTCAATCAAAATAGAAACATATTGCTCAACAATATTACCTACAACTTCAACCACAGTTGACTGGTGATCTGCTTGGAGATCCTCTAGTGCTGCATAAATCCTAGGGACGACCCTTGCTACTTAACCCAGTGTTTCTACCTCTTGAAGCTTGTAAGTTGGCCTTGCATTCTCATTCTCATGTTGACAATTCCTTCACATGTGGGTTCCTCCACATTTCCAACATTGGAGTGGTCCTCTATTATGATGTGGTTCTCTGGGTTTTTCTCCCACCACTCTGGCTGGCTGCTTCTCAACTTGGAATGGTTGCTTCTGTTGATTCCTAAAGTTAGAAGGTTTGAAACCTTTCTTCCTTTGGTAAGAATTCTCATTCTTTTTTTCCTTCCATGTCTTATGATAATCGGGTTTTCCTTTGCTTTTCTCATAGAAATACTTATCCTTCCTTGCTGCTTCTTCAAGAGTTCCTTGCTGCTTCTTCAAGAGTTGTAGGTTCATAAAACTCAATTCTGTCTTTGTAAGACTAAGGCAATCCACTCAGGAACTGCTGGATCTTCACTTTTTCATCTTTTATGTACCTGACATACCTCAAAAGTTCCAGGAATTTGTTTGCATACTCTTCCATAGTTTGTTGTCCCAATCTTAGCTCATGGAACTCTTTGATCTTATCATCATAATACATGTCAGAGAGGTACTTCTGCTTGAAGTACTTATGGAACTGCTTCCATACAATCTGCCTTTCATTAATCTTATTCACTTGCTTGAAGTTCTCCCACCATATGGATGCTCTTCCAGTCAAATTGAAGATGGATACTCTAGCCTTTATATTTCCTAAATAGTCTTGGACTTGGAAATATTTTCTCATCCCAAGAAGCCAAGTTTCAGCTTCTTGTCCATTCTTTATCTCACCATTAAAGGTAGGAGGCCTTGCCTTCTTAAATTCATCATGTGAACGGTTCTCGTAGCACCTCTTTTTCTTACTCTTGTGAGAAGAAGAACTTGAACCATCAGTGGATCCTTCAGAGTCAGGCAACCCACTAGGAGATCTCTTCCTTCTCCTTATAGCAGTGATTTTACTTCCTTCTGTTCTTACTATTAGGTCCCTAAAGTTCATTCTCCTCTGGATGACTGTCAAACTTTGCAGCATGACTACATTCAGTTGATTCTACTCCTCTTGGGCCTTAACCAATCTTTCATTATTTGCCTTGTAACTTTGCATCTCCACCCTTAAGATTCTCATGGTGGCTGCAAAATCTGGGGGAGTATCTTGAAATATTCTCCCATTTGACTCGGTCTCAGCATTTCCAAATCAAACATTTTCCCCCATAGCATCTTCCTCGTATTCATTAGGGTTTTGTACATCATCATACACGTCATAGGTTCTCATGGAAAAACTACAACCCAACTTTTGCAATCTACACTATGTGGAATGCTGCTCTTTGGAGGTGACTATAATTTTTCAAAATTTGTTAATAGACAAAATTTATTGGCTGCATAACATTCACATGAATTCATAATTACCTACCTTCATATGGAAAAATCTCATATTGACAATTTTCTCAAAACAAACTTTTCTTTCACAACCACGACTGTTTGAAGGGGACGACGAGGGTCAAGGGGGCTTTCCCCCTTATGGATCAGGTCGAGGGTAGTGCCCTTGTTTTTTTTTTTTTTTTTAATTACTTCGATTTCACGCAATCTGGCACACAAACTCACAGCCATTTTTCCATTTTTCTGACCCTGCAGATCTCACTGAAAAACCTGCTAAAAATCCTTGTTTCGGCAAAAATTTCATTTTTCCTCTGACATGGTGGCTCCATATTCCTCTTCCACCCATTGTTGTTGCGGCTCATTCTTCTCCTTCTTTCTGCCACCGTTGCATCTTAATTTTCCCTTTCCTCTCGTCGTCGCCACAACTCCATCTTCTTCCTTATGTCATCGTTATGGCTCTTTCTTCCTCTTTCACCTGCCACTTCATCGGCTCTTTCTTCCTCTTTCACCTGCTTCCTTTGTGGCTCATTCTTCCTTTCTCTTCCACTGTCATCATCTCCTTCTTCTTTCTCTTCCACCATCATCGGCTCCTTCTTCTTTTCTCTTCCGCCGCCGTGGTGGCTCCATCTCGAATTGTCTTCCATCGCGTTGTAGATAGATCTTCCCTTTCCTACCGCCGTCATCGTGGCTCATCCCAAACTTACATCCACCGAAGTCTCTGAACTCTCTAAAGTCCCCAAACTCGCCAAAGTCCCCAAACTTGCCGAAGCTTTTTCTATAGTAGGGCAAACTTTGGTTACTATCCGCTGCTTGTCGGCTGGTCCCAACCGATGTTCATCAATGCAAACACGATTATCTAGCCGAGGTTGCAAAAATCATTTAGGATTTTTCCTGCCACACCATGTCAAAAAGGAATACCATCGAAGGCTCTGCTAATGCGTAAATAAATTCAGTTGCCGCCCGACGTTGCTGCTCCCTTCGGAAAATGCGGCCATCGACACATTCTTGGAAACCCAGTCACCGCTGCAGCCTACCTTCAACCTTTCTCAGTTGTCGCTGTGGCTCGTCAGCTCATCGGTGAAAATATCCTTTTTCCTCTGCTGACATATCGGCTCTGAACTTCATTTCATCGCTGATGTATGGGCTCTGATTCTTCTAACTGGGCCGATAGGTAATTTCTCGTACTTAGAGAAATTTTTGGAAAATTTCTGTGTTTGTGCTTATTTTTCCTGCTGACCACATAGGTAATTCTACCCTCTGTCAGCTACTCTCCTTGGCCCATTGAAGCCCAATGTTGCAACCAAGTAGCTCTGATACCACACTGTCATGTCCCCACCCCTCTACTTGGCGGAGAGGACGCGACTAACATAATTGCTAGCTAATCTGAGAAACTAAGCCCCATGAACACAATATAAAAATGCATTGAACTAATAACAAACACATACGCATAAATGATTATCAAACAGGGGAATAAAATTCATTCATTCACAGTATTTAATATGTTCATTTGAGTTATGAAACAAAACATAGTTGCAAGGATTTAAACACAGAGATACTTATCTTAGTAGAAGCTTGTTCTGCAACCAGCTACGTCGCTGCAATGTTCCACCCAACCATAGGCCAGCGTGCTCATTAATCTCTCAGCAACACTTCCTCCCTCAAGTTGGGCATGATTTCCACAAGGAATAAGGGGAACACTAGCAGGCTCACACGTAGCCAAGGATACACAAAACTCAGCCAAGCCAACCCAGTTGGGTTTATCAGGCTATACAGGAGCTCGAAAGGCTAACTGCTAAGCTAGTGAGCTCAACCAAAGAGATATGGACACCTGCATCAGAACTAGCCTAACTTCTAAAACACCTACACACCAAACATAAAGAAGCATCCCCTTATTTGCTATACAGTCCCTCGGGCTATGCATTCCCTTCCAGTGCTATTTAGGGGGTGTAAAGAAGAAATCCAACCCTCTAGCTCTGTCTATGAGGCTATTGCACACACTAGGTTTTTCAAGCAAGCTCAGACCCCATTTCCACTCCAAAGACAGTCCAAATACCAACAACCATATGCACACAACAATAACATCTCTGGGACTGAAGGGAGAACACCACAGAGACCAAAATCAAGTATAGAAAATGGGTAAAAACAACTCAGATTGTTCCAGTCGATTTCTAGAGTCGTTTATTTCCCTAACGTGGCCAAAACGAATCACATCATCCCAAAATTTTTGGAGAGGATAAAATGATCTCCCAACATGCGTAAGATGAAGATCACGACCCCTTCCCATGTGAAGGAATTCAGACACACAGATAAAAATCGAGAAAGGAGAATGCCGGACGTGAATGTCTTCATGAGGCCAAGCTTCCTCCTGCGTGAGTGTGGAATGTCATTCTCTTCCCATGTGAGGAGTTGAATGTGACCTGCCTCTTTGGGGAATGCGTGCAGTCAAAGGACTGAAAGTCCTGCCAGAGATGACAACTTCCCATGCATTCATCCCCCAAGGGAAATAACTACCCAACCAACTCATGGGGAATTAATTTGGGTTGGTGATAAGGGAAAGTAGTTGGTTTAGATGGGTTCTCCTCTTGACACATGGCTTTTCCCCAATGGCCCCAAAGGTTAAACACCCCCCCCCCTAATCCTTAGGAATCATGCCCCTGTATCTTTTAATGTTGCATTGACATAGTTGGTTCTGGGTATTTTAATTAAAATGCATATGTGCATGGTATCCATAATTATAATGTGCCTGGCTCGCACAAAATACCGTCGGCATCGAATTTAATGGCCGAAACATAAAACGATAAATCAATGGTGGGGCTTTTGCCCTTAGCTCCACACCATGATTAATTACAATATATACATCATATACATTTAATGCAAATAGGGTCAAAGCGGGGGTGTTACAAAAAGGATATACTTAACCATCATGATAATCATACTTCTCAAAATGTAAAATTGGCAGAAGCCATACCATGAAATCTATTGGGTAGAAGCCATACCATGAAATTTGTGTGATTTCAGATTACTCTTGAATGCTTTCAAGATATTTATACTATTGCATTATATTTAAAGAATGTGCGAATGTAAATTTTGCTAATCTTTAGAAATTGACTTTACAAAGTGTAAAAATATTCATTCTTTAGACACAGTACAAAGTTTGAGAGAGAGAGAGATAGTATTTGAAGAATGTACACATGCAATTTTTATTAATGTTTAGAAATTGATTTTACAAAGTGTAAAAATATCCATTCCTTGCACGTTGTAGAAATTTTGAGAGAGAGAGAGAAAGAGAGATTGTAACATACACAAATTACGATACATGTCATAAACTTTATAGCAACAATAGATATATACCATGTTCATCTTAATAAAATACATCAACAACTTCATGTTGTTGCATGAGGAAATTACAATGTAAAACCAATAATAACTATACAAAAAACTCAATTAATTATTTTTAGGAGTTTAACAATCTAACAAGCTCTAAGGTGCCTTAGATTGCTGGTAATCTCTTTGCAACAAGATCACATTTGAATAATATTAGATAAATTTCATCAAAATAGATACTCAATGTCAAAATCAAGTTGGAAAATATATATCGTATTACAAAAATTGATACCAAAATATCGAAAATGACCTATACTTCTTTTTTTATGCTTTCCCATGTGATAATTTGGCCATGAGTTCTACTTCAGCTTTGTGGTCATGTATGATCATGATTTCAGCAAAAAATTCTGACCTGTTTTCAGGAATGATGATGAAAGCCTGCCCTTGGTAGGCTCTATGTTTTTTCACTGCTCATGCACTTGACAGCATGGTATGTATCACTGCTTCTATAGTGATTAGAGGGGCCCCCAAATGTGTGTGTTACACAACAGATTGGATAGCCTGTTCAGGTGATTGTATACGATGTCCTTTGATTCAATTCTTAGTATCAAGGTCTGGTATTTTTTCTTCTGAATTTTTTTTTTGGATATGAGTTTATCAATTAATTTAAACTTCTCTATGAGATGATACATTTACCCAAACACAAGTAATTCAAATCATTTAGAATATTGAAGAAAAACATTTCTGCTACTATCATTTAATGAAATAAGTTTAACTCTATGATTTTCATTATAGTTAGGTACCCAAGGATAAGTCATTTTTTCAATGGATGACTGAAGCAAATATGAGATCGTAAAAACAAAATTTCTTGCTTAGGGAAAAAAGGTCAATCTAGTTAGAACCCGTCAATGTGCAATTTCTTTTATTCTAATAGATGCATACTAGAAGTCGGAGATTAATAATTTAGTTGTGATTGCAAATAAGTTATGCAATTGAGGACTATTAATTTTTTTGAAATAATACTCTAAAATGGCATAAGAATGGGAGTACATTGCAAGTAAAAGAGTTCCCTCATATAATGTTTATAGTGGTGGGAGCCAACGAACAAAGACATAATTTAAGCATCATACATGTAATACTCTAAGGGCCCCTGTGTTTCATTTACCAAATTCCTTGATAAGGTCACATATTAATGCAATCATTTTTTATTGGTAATTTCTTTGTTTTATATTTATGATTTCTAAACACATTTTTAGAAAAATAAGAGAAAACACATCTTCATAACTTGTTGCTAATATACCACAACATTTCATTTCATGTCTTTTTATCAACTATTTATTTTGATTTCCCTTCTTCGATTTCTTATAAATGATTAAAGTTATATTACATACGTAAACATGTCTCATTATCAAGAAAGTACAATCATTTTAAGTCAAAATAAAACCACAAACTTCAGTCTGTTCATCTTTAGTTACAACATTTATAGGCTTTTGTATAAGATGTAGTGAAAATAAATCACACAGGTGTATTGCAACTATTACAAAGAATGATATTGAAATCACTCTAAGATATGATTAAAAAAAGTTTTATTTTCTTTGATAGATTGAGAAATTCTAGTGGATCGGAAGAATTAACATAGGAGAAAGTCCATAATAACGTTTCTAGGCAATATACTATTATTATAACATAGCCTACATGTAGGATTGTTCCTTATACATAGGAAAGTCAATGTGTAGTTAAACAATATTTGAAAAGATAAATCCTCAAAAGCCATAACTTGTCCCAACTATATTAACCATGTACACATAGTCAGATTCCCAATTTCAATTTTCTTATTGAAAGTAAAGATGTTCATTTAGATATGAAAATATTATGTGCAATCAACACAACTCAAAATAATTAGCTAGTGATAAAGTTATTGAATAGACACATATTGCACATCATGGTCTAATAATAAATGCATGGAAGATTGTAATATATAGAAATCAACACTAGTTCCTGGGAGGTACCCATAGTAGTACTACTCTAAATAGAAAACACTTAACTATAGAATTCCATGTCAAAGTATAGCTTGAACCAACTCCAAAGAGTTGTAGCTATTGTAGTACACCCATGATATTATCATCATGTTTTTCTAGAAGACCAGCGGAGTTTTGAATGGATTGGAATTTGACCAAACATGATGAATGATTACAATTGCAATCTAGGGTAACATAGATATTCCATGAATTTGCATGTTAGGCGAGTGAAAATTCATAAAGTCAAATATATACATATCTAATAGCATACATTTGATAGTATCATCATCATCTGTGAGGTATGTATTTGGATTATATACACCAATAACGAAAAAACATGGGCTTTGTATCTTGTGAGTGAAAATCTCCTAATACCTCTTTCATTGCTCAGTTTCTAGAAGCCTAAGTTTCCTAAGTAGATTGTTGGACATGGCTATCCAGGAACTCACTAAAGGACATGGAATTTCTTCAACAAGGATTGCTTCATGCTCGTATGGGGACTTCTCAACAAGATCCACACACTCTTCCTTCTTGAATAAGACTCTCGTGTACTCAACATGAGACATCCATATCCTATGTTTTTCTAGACAACAATAGCTACAAGATGTCTCTATAAACTCTAAATAAGAGGTAATTTTCCTTTTGATAGGTTTGAAAACCAATCATAGGACTTTCCTTCCATGTGAAATATGAATAACCTCATGTATACATCTTCATTAATACCATATTCTAGAGCCAATAACATAAAATTCTCGACATGGTCCTATCCATCGTCATCATAATAAAAAAAGACGACCATAATGTCTAGTAAATAATGTGAATACCTTGAAAGGTTTGATAAATCAAGAAGAGTGAAATACACTTCCATTTCTACTGCAGTCGATGGATCAGAGTCTTAAAGCTCCAAACTAAAAGTATATTATTTAACTTCTCCATCATGATCTTCATCACAGATGTCCTCCTGGATCTTTCCATGTACATGGTCAATTAAGTTCTTCCTTACATATTCATGAATATTAAGTTCCCACTGTTTCTTGAATGCCTCAATCAAATTCCCAAGTGAGGGAAACCATTTAAAAGAGATCTCTTCATACCAATATCATACATCTTGATTATTCCTCAAATCAAGAGATAACACAAATAACTTGTTACTAACTTCCTCATGTATTATATTGGATTTCATGAGAAATACTCTTAACATTAAGAGATGCACTGATGTTGCATACTCATATTCACAAAACTTTGGAAAGAGAACTTTCCCATCATTAATAACATCCAACTAATGTGGATATCCCAGAATGCATGACAAATCCAATGTATAAAATTAATGATTGTACATTCGTGTGCTAGCTCCAATTGTGGGGCATGTTCTCTTCTCGAGAGTGTATGAGAAACCCCTAGAATATCCTAGGTACCTATATAAATACACACACATATAATAATAAATGAAATCAAATGAATCATGAGGAAGACACTTCTGTCCTACCTTGTTAAAAATGAAATGCATTAAAATCAAAATGAAATAATGAGTAGTGAAATGCATAGGTAACAACAAATATTGAAACCAAATGAAACTATAACTACCTACCCTAGCTACGATAACATATAAGGGTCAAGTGAAATCATGCAACCAATGCAATCACATCAACATAGTGCTCATATCATGATTTCTTCCTTTGTCCTTGGCGATAGTCCATGACAAAATTATATCAAGGATTAGTTGAGTACTATTACTCCTCAAATTTCCACACACATGTGTGTCGTCATTAAGTGTCACAAGATACACTCGACTATTGTCTTAAGTGTCACACTTGGTCACCATGTACCAATGAGGGTATTCATGTTAGATCACCATGATAAACATGATGTTTGTATCTCCTAGGAGTGTTAGAACCCTTTGATATTATGTTGGTCCCTTCCCTAATCACACTTGGAAGCAAATCCAATAAGTAAGGGGTTGAGAACCACTTCACCATATCCACATTTTAGTCTAGCTATCTAATTCTATACTTGGGATATCACTTACAACGATGAGTCCTGGATATTTTTTAGAGAATATTTGAGGGCCAAATGTTACACATCTTTGCACCTATTCAAACATTCTGCTGGAAATGCAAACACTTTCTTGAAATTTCTAATAATCATGTCAATATCAAGAATCTTTGAAAATTCAAAATTATCATCCACAAAATTTTACCTTGAAATTATAGAGAAAAGATAAATCATGGTAAGGATAAGTAAATACTATACCCACCCACATACTGTTAGATTTTTAACATTAATCTAGGATTATGTTAGGATCTTTAACTGAGAGAATAAAAATCATAGAATCAAACACAAGAGACAATGAACACAGTGTTTTTCCTTAGGGAAACCATAAATAGAGAAAACCCCGCAACTTCCTCAGAGATAGAATCAGCACCAAAAGTAAAACCCAAAAGAGTAAGATGATCTCCTGACAACAATAACTTTATTTCTTCCTAGCCCCAGTGTCTTCTTCTTCCTCAGCTATGGGCTACAACTAAGTGTGAGTGAGTGTGTGATAAATAGAGAGGCTATCTATCTATTTATACTAATTCCTAACTTGACTAAACCCTGTTAGGGCCGACTTCACTAGGTGATTCTAACAACCCTAGTGCCCCGAAACTACGGGGAATTTAACCCTTGAACAATAGGAAGGTTACCCACATTGACTTGACATGACTTGTTTACATTATAGAAACTCCCGATACTGCGGGGACTTTAACCCTTGAACAATAGGAGGGTTACCCACATTGACTTGACATGACTTGTTTACATTATAGAAACTCTCGATTAGAACATCGGGGCATGGCATGACTCAAATACATTACAAACACATCCCAGAATAAACATCAGGGTATAATACATAATAAATAAAAGTGAATACATTCCAAAGTTACAATTACATCAACACTCCCTCTTACCTAGGAAGGTATTCTTTCGACACAATTTATCAGCACAAGTCTTCTTCTCTATATCATCTAGATCATCCTTGAGTCCTTGTCATCTTCACCTTCAAGTCATCTCCATCTTCAATTCATCTTCTTCTTCAAGTCATCTTTATCTGGATCTAGATCATCACTTGATCTAGATCATCATCACTAGATCTAGATCATCCCTCGATCTGGATCATCATTGGATTTGGATCATCCCTCGATCTAGATCATCACTACTGGATCATCACAGGTGCTATCTCATGATTCTTCTCATCACAGGAAGTTCTACAGAGCCATCCCTTTTTCATGCTAGTTGTAGGCCTAGCCTCCATGCAGGTCTTCTTCCATCACTTATATCTGACCCTAAGTCAGAATGGCCCACCCAACACTTATATCTAATCATGTAGGATCCAATCCTATAATCATATCAGAAAGGCACGTCGAGCACTCACATCTGACCATGTGGGAACACATCCCACAACCTTGTCAGAAAGGCCCAACACTCACATCTGACAACCAATGTCAGAAAGGCTCAGCACTTACACTCGTCCATGTGAGGAACCAATCATCCATGCCGAAAGGCTCTGCACTTACATCTGACAACCAATGTCAGAAAGGCTCAGCACTTATATTCGACCATGCAAGGAACCAATCCTTCATTTCGAAAGGGATCTGCACTTGCATCTGACAACCAATATCAGAAGGGCTTTGCACTCACATTTAATCATGTAGGAACCAATCCTACAGCCACATTAGAATGGCCCTCAATCCCAGACTGATCTTGCTTGGTAACTGAATAGGTTCCTCCATTCCAAGAATGGCATTCAGCACTTATATCTAATAATGTAGGAACCAATCCTACAGTCACATCAGAATGGGTCAGCACTCACATCTGACATGGAAGGAACCAATCCTACAGTCACATCAGAATGGCTTAGCACTCACATATGACATGGAAGGAACCAATCCTCTCACCATGATAGAATGGCCCAGCCCTTACATCTTACCATGGAAGGAACCAATCCTCTCACCATGATAGAATGGCTCACAGACTCATCACTTCCCTTTGGAGGGAACCTCAATTTGGAGAACACCAAGCTTCTCCCTAAAGTATTCAAACTTCACCCTAACCAATGGCTTTTTCAACACATCAGCTATCTGTTCGTTCGTCGCAACATACTAAAGCTTCACTGCTCCCGTCTGCACCATATCCCTGACATAGTGATACTTGATCTCGATATGCTTTGAATTGTCATGGAACACTGGGTTATCCGACAACTTCACACAACTCTGGTTGTCATAATGTATACAAGTAGCATCCATTTGGAGATCAAATAAATCAGACAGTAGCTTCCTCAGCCATACTGCCTCACAACTAGCTAAACAAGTTGTGACATACTCTGCTTCAGCTATACTCAATGCCACACAGGATTGCTTCCTGCTAAACCAGGAGATCACACCTAATCCCATACTGAAGCAACACCTTGAAGTGCTCTTCCTATCAATGGAACTTCCTACTCAATCTAAATCAACATAACCCTCCAGGTTAATCTTCTAATTCGCCTCATACTTGAGCCCATAATCAATTGTACCCCTCAGGTACCTCAGAATATGCTTTGCAGGAATCAAGTGAACATATCTCGGATCTATCAGGAACTGGCTCAAGGTGTTCAAGGTGTTCAAAGCAAAGCAAATGTCTGGTCTCATGTTCCTCGAGTACATCAAGGACCCAATCATCTAATGATACATCGTAGCATCAACTGCTTCTGATGAAGCATCACTGAATAGCTTCAAGTTCGATGCCATAGGTGTGGCCATGGCCTTGCAATCCATCATCCCAGACCTCTTCAGGATCTCTACTGCATACTTCTCTTATCTAAGGGAGATTCCATCCGCATTCTTCCACACCTCCATGCCTAGAAAATAGTGCATCATACCCAAATCCTTCATTTTGAACTCAGCAGCAAGCTTTCTCTTCGTATTAGCAATCAACCCATCCATACCTATTACAAACAGATCATCTACATACAGTAGGAGCATCACTGGGTTTCCATCTTCAACCTTGTAGTAAAGGTTGGAATCTGCTTTACTTTTAGTAAATCCCAAACGGGATAGAAAGCTGTCAATTCTGTCGTACCATGTCTTGGGTGCTTGTTTCAAACCATACAGGGCTTTCTTCAATCTACACACATGATACTCCCTGTCATGTGTCTCAAAACTGAGTGGCTGCTCTACATACAATTCCTCTTCCACTACACCATTCAAGAAAGAAGTCTTGACATCCATTTGGTGTATCTTCCATTTCATCACTGCAACTAGAGAAAGTACTGATCTGATGGAAGTGTATCTGGCTACAGGTGTAAAGGTTTCTTAATAATCTATTCCTTCTTTCTGTAAAAAACCATGAGCCATGAATCTTGCTTTATATTTCTCTATGCTACCACCTGCAACATTCTTGATCTTGTAGATCCATTTGGAAGTTACAACCGACTTCCCTTCTAGTCTTGGGACAACATCCCAAACATCGTTCGTCATGATCGATTGATACTCTTCAATCATATAATCCTTCCATTCTTTCTGTTTTATCGCTTCTTCATAATTGGAAGGTTCTTTGTTGATAAAGTCACATAGTAAAGCTACATATCCGGAGCAGGATCTGGTTCTCCTTCTTTCTCTGTGATTCTATTCTAGATCCCCATATATTTCCGCACCTTGGATAGCTTCTCGTACCTAAGCAGGTTTCCTCTTGTGAGTATTCTTCTCTTGAGGTGGATCTACAGTTTCTTGAGGTTCTTCAAATTTTCAATCTTCTTCTTGAGTTTCTTCGTTCATGGTTGTATCATGAATTCTGGGTGCTTCTGCTTCTTCAGGTTCTTCAGCAAGTCTCTTTCTAGATTTGTTGTAAGCTGATCCCTCCTAATTTCGATCTTCTTGAATCCTGGGAAATATATTCTGTAAGCCTTTGAGCTTTCAGAGTATCCCACAAATATACCCTTCTTTCCTGAAGGATCTAATTTTGTTCTCTTCTCTTTTGGAATGTGTATGTACACTGGACAATCAAATATTATGAGATGGCTGACTTCTGGTTTCTTGCTGGAAAAGACTTCTTCCGGTGTCTTGTTCTCAAGTACTCTGTGTGGAGTACGGTTCTCTACATACACTGTTGTTCTAGCAGCTTCTACCCATAGATACATGGGAAGATCTTGAACATGAAGCATTGATCTTTTAGCTTCCATGATAGTTCTATGCTTCCTTTCTACAACCCCATTCTATTGTGGATTATATGGAGTAGATAACTCCCTCTTAATCCCTGATTCTTTGCATAAGTCTTTTAATTCATTTGATGTGAATTCTCCACCATTATCTGATCAAAAGGTCTTGATCTTCTTTTCAGTGTGGTTCTCGATCAAGGCTTTGAATTCCTTGAACTTGCTGAAAACTTCATCTTTGTTCTTCATGAATTAAATCCATGTCTTCCTAGAAAATTCATCAATAAAAGAAACATGGTATACATACCCGCTTAGTGAACTTGATGACATTGGTACGCATACATTGGAGTGGATGATTTCTAATATTCCTTTTGCCTTGCTCTCGCTACTTGGAAATGTCTTCTTTGTATTCTTTCCTTTCGCACATCCTTTGCAGACCCCTTCATGTTTTGCTTGAATTTATGGAAGACCTTCAACAACTTTGCTTGCAAGTGGTAGTGATCTGTAGTGCACATGTGCAAGCCTTCTATGCCAAAGTTCATTTGGGTCTACTGTGTCATGGACCAAAGCTTGTTCTGGATGGCCCTTCAATTTGTATAATCCTCCTTCTTGTATTCCAATTACTATTGCATCGTCAATAGTATTTCCTCTTGACCACATGAGGACTTGGCCATCTACAAATGCAACCCTCATTCCTTTTGCATCCAGTGCCGATATGGATAGAAGATTCTTCTTTAGTCCTGGTACAAACAAGACATCCTTCATTTTCATAGACTTTCCAGAGTCTAGCTTGTAGGAGGATTCACCACTACCTTTTATGGGATATTGGTAGTAATCCCCAAGTTTCACCTTATGGGGTGAATTATGTTCGGATAGTTTCTCAAAAAATTCCTTGAAACCTATAATGTGTTTGGAAGCCCCGCCGTCAATAAGCCAATCTTTGCTTCCATGAGTGATAGTTCCCGTGAGAGTGGAGATCATAACATATTCTTCTTCACTTGAAGAGTCTTCACTTTGTTGTTTTAATTTCTTCCTAGTAGGATCATCATCCTTAGCAGTGTGAGCATGATGTCTTCTTTTGGAGTTCTTCTTCTTCTTGGATCCACTCTTATTCATGGGACAATTTCTAACAAAGTGTCCTATTTCATTGCATGTATAACATCTAAGTTTGGATGGATACCTTCTTACAAGATTATTTTTCTGATGAGAATGCTTACCTTGGCGATGATGATTTTCCCTTCTTCATTTCTTGGAGTGTATTGTGAGAGCTTGATCTTCACTTCCTAGGACACTTTCTTGGAGTATACTGTGAGAGCTTGATCTTCACTTCCCATCTTTTCTTCTCAAGCTTTTATTCAAGCTTCTTCTTATGAACATTCTTTTCATAGTCTACTGAACTTGACTAACTTCTTCCTAGCACAGATTCCTTGGATGAAAGAATCCCATGACCTAAGGAGACCATTCAAGGTTGTCTTCACAATTTCTGCATTCTCCACTTCTTCATCTACTGCTTCCAGCTATTCTTTGATATAGGAGACCCTTGTGAAGTATGACTGGATGGTCTCCTCATTCTGGATCTTTACATTCTTCAACTGGTTCCTTAGAATCTTCCGGTTTATGTTCTTCCCTTCAAACAACTTGGTTAGGGCATCAAACATAGCTTTAGGTGTCTTTAGGGAGGACACCTGTGGGATGAGGTGATCCTTGATTGAATCACCAATGATCCTCTTTTCCATAACCAATTTATTCTTATGTAAGGCCTTAGCCTCATCTCCCTCTGGAACTGGAACCTCCTCACTGATATAGGAGTCCAACTCATTTTCTTCCAGGACCAGGGAGATCCTATACTTCCAGGCTAGGAAGTTATCAGCTCCATCAAGATTTTCATCAAGCTTGGTATGATGAGACATCTTAACTGAGAACCTCAAATGGAAATACAAAAGATTTAGATCTTACCAGGTCAAGATGTCGGATCTGGATTTGGAGCTAGAATTCTGCAGTGTGGGTTTAGGAGCATATTAGGGTTTTGCTTTTCCAGATTTCTGTCCAATCAAATGCTTTGATATTGATCTCTAAACTTCGATTTTGGGGAGGAGATCAATCCAGGCCTGGGCTCACTGAAAAATTCCACTTCTATGGAAAGCCCTAATTTTCGGCAGCAGTGTCAGGTCCAAAATCGAAAAACCTCAAAATTGGATTTTGCTTCAATAGAAAGATGCGCCCTAGGGAGGATAGTTATTTCAACCTTCTTGCTGAAAATCTGTGGAGAGAGATCCACAAAGTAGGAAGCCCTATTTTCTGTAGCGACACAGTGTCTTCTTCTCAGGTTAGCTCTGATACCATGTTAGATTTTTAACATTAAGTTAGAATTATATTATAATATTTAACTGAGAGAATAACAAGCACAACAATCAAACACAAGAGACAATGAATACAGTGTTTTTCCTCAGGGGAACCATAAATGATCTTCGTAACTTCCTCAGAGATAGAATTAGAACCAAAAGTAAAACCCAAAACAATAAGATGATCTCCCGACAACAGTAACCTTCTTTCTTCCCAGCCCCGGTGTCTTATTCTTCATCAACTATGTGCTACAACTGTGTGTGAGTGAGTGTGTGACACTACATAATTTCAACCCAAAATACGACGCCTTGCATGTCTGAAATATGACACTTCTCTGTCTCATTTTTGACACATACACTTTTTCTTTGGCATTGGTGGCGTAACGTCGGATATTCGACCATCGACTAATAAGGTTCGAATATCCGACAGACCATTGTGTCGCATATTCAACCGTTATTCCTTTCAAATTCCCAACCAAAATTGCATAAACCGTCGAAACTTCTACGTCCTCCAACCCTTGAAGCA
The DNA here is from genome assembly GCA_001517045.1 of Pseudotsuga menziesii. Classification (NCBI taxonomy): domain Eukaryota; kingdom Viridiplantae; phylum Streptophyta; class Pinopsida; order Pinales; family Pinaceae; genus Pseudotsuga; species Pseudotsuga menziesii. The sequence continues at coordinate 7,886 of LPNX010982257.1, read as the reverse complement.
TCAGCCGTCCGACGGAAAAAAGTGTCTGAGAAATGGTGGCGTCATTAGTTTTTAATTCAGACAGTGTCAGTAATCTGATACACTTTGACACTAGAAGAGTCGGCCTTCTGATGCAGTCTGACACTTTAACCATCAGTCGTATGACAGGAGGAAGCATTGGAGTCATGGCACGACAGTTGGATGGGCTGACCGGAGTGTTGGAAGAACATCAGAAAAGCGACACCGGTTGATGGATTTAAAAAAAATTCCAAATATTTCACTTACAGCCACATGGTTTCATGTACAAAGGTCATGTAATCCCATGCCCGCATGTTCAAGTGTTTTTAGTGCCCATTTTCCTTATCTATAATAGTTGTTTACATTGCTGATAGTCCCCCAATGAACTTTCCCCATGAGATTGGTTGGTTGGATTCTAAAATTTTCCCCATGAGGTTGGATAGTAAGAAATTATCTTTATTCATAGCAAGTAAGTCTCTATGTGAACATTGTATATAAACCAAGGGCCATACACAGAATATTTTGCTGGAGCTCTTAGAAGCAGAAGAAGGACCAAGTTAATCCAAGAGAATCCCAACTTACCCACTTAGAAATGACCTATGTGACTTGGCTTTCAAAAGAGTCGGAGAAAGGTTGCTTTCAATCAAGTTTTCCTAGTTGAACACAATGCAGTGCTTCTATGGGTGAGACTATTAGTTGGAAAGTGGAATGAAGCAGTCCCCATACACTGTCTGTGTCCCTAACCTCCATTTTGAGTTGACTAAAGTTATAAAGAGTGGTATTTTATAACATGATTAAGATGAAATGGGTCAAAAGAATTGTGTTTATCCTTCATATGCATTGCGCTAATTGTATAAGTATCTGCATAAGTTTCTCCCTATATAAGAAAGAGCTCTCATGTAAAGAGTGCTTTACATCCCCAATCTTAATAAGTGATGATGGAGGACACTGAACCTATACAGTCTCTAAACAAAGGGGACCAAAGGAAACAGCTAAGATAAAAAAATAATAGAAATAAACTTGCTAACCAAGAGGCATTCTATACTTTTAGAATAGTCTAGCTTTGCTCAAGGAAGGGATATAGAATAAGATTGAATGCTACAAATACATAACCACTTCATATAGCAAAGACATAAAGAAACAACAGAGTATGTTACCTTAAATCATTATTAATAATGTACAGTAGATATTTAACTTCACTCTTGCAAATTCCTAACAACCAAGGTAAGCACAGATTGTTCTTGCTAAATGAAGTGGCTAGATAATAGAGGGGTCAAAATTTATAATTATGGTCAAAAACCTATCCTTGGTTGCAAAACAATGCAGGAATTTTAAGAGGTAGAGAACAACTTCTAAAGGATTTAAGAACACAGTATACATTGGGGCCCTAAGATATCCACTTTGTGGATCAATACATTCATTGTAATACACTAAATAATAAACTCATTTTCCAATTAAACATAGAATTAAGCGAAAATCCAACAACAGTCAGCAAGCATAAGATTCTAGTATATTAGATAAAAAAATTAACATACATCACTCATTTTCATTCCATGGTGCTTATCCTGTTGTTCGACGAAAGTTCAATCAAAGAAATCTCCATTATACATGACATAAATCCCAGGCTTAAATTCTTGCATGTGATTGAACCACAGCCTAAGAAGCTCTATCTGGAAAACATAGCAAAATTCCAGGGGATCAATACTTGTTTTCAGAATTATAGTCTTAGGGTAAATAGTAAATGGAAAATATACCTCATTTGGCACATTTTCTACTTTGAAATTTCCTTCAAATTCTAGTTTTGGAGTGTACTCCAAGTCTTCAATGCCCCACCCCTACACACTTAGGAAACAAACAAAAAGGAATTGGAAAACTAAAGAAGAGCAATGATGTTCATAACAATCAATGCAACATCAATCTGTAAACAATAAAAATCCCAAAACATAGCTGAAAGAAATCCCAAAACAAAGGATAGGCTGACCAATGGGCATAAAACAATGCCAAGTGTTTTTACCTGTCGATTTTTAATAAGATAGCCTTGCCCATCCACAATGTGTGAAATCATCATTATCATGTCATATTCGACATCAAGGAAGCTTGGTTGTATCTATATCAAAAGCACACACACGAACTTCAGCTCGTTGAAGAAGATATGCCCTATTTTCCAAGGTAACCTTTGATGAGTCCACTTTAACAGTGTACCATTGTTCACATCTTACATCTACAGGATTGAAAAATCCATAAACAAGTAAAGAATGAATGTTAGTTTTTCGGTATATAAAAACTCTTGCTGCAAAGGTTGTTGAATGTGGACTTATGATGTAGAGACAAGCCATTCTTTGTTCAAAAGCATCTTGAAAACATTGAATGTAGACTTATGATGTAGAAACAAGCCATTATTTGTTCAAAAGCATCTTGAAAACATAGAATGAAGACATGAGTGTGTTGCGAAAATAAATGCATCCTGCTACAATTGACCAAGTATTTAAACAATATATCTCTAAAGCTATCATGCCCAACCATTTATATAAACATGTTATATAACATCTATCATTTACTAATTCATTTCAAGTAACTGAGTTCTTTAAAATCCTCAAGCAGCATTAAATGACACTCAATTTCTTAATCTAATCAAGGAATTTAAAATACAATGATCTAACATAAATTATGTAAGCAAAAAATTATAATTAATAAGAATATATCACCTGATAAAACACGGATAACCAAAAATACTATGTATATAAGGCCATAGATCTAATCAAAACTCCATTTCTTGCCTCTTAACGATGGAAATGTTTCTCAACGCTATCTCCAACAAGTTCCAATGGAGGATTCAAATAGCAATAGTGAAAATTACACAGTAAAAATATAGAAATAGATGTTTTTTAATGTATTCTTCCTTACCATTCATTGAGCTCCTCTCTGTTTCGAGAATAATTTAATATTCTCTACTAAACAGGACCAACCACGTGAAGGTGGAAGCTCTTATGGCCCCTCCCCCCCCTCACATCACTCTCAACTCCCCAAACCCAATGCCTATACTTGCAAATAACAATTTATTTCACTATTTCACAATGCAAATAACACTGCATCTACAATGAAAATTATTTCACTCAATAGTTGAAAAATGCTTTCATTAAATCATTCTTTATAACATTCATTAAACCATTCAATCATGCAACAGTTGAAAAAACCATTCATTAACTCATTCATTAAAACATTAATTTAGTCAATGGCAGAAAAAAATATCAGTAAACAATTCAGTAAAGCATTCATTCATAAAACATAGGAAAAAGCTTTTTTTTTATAAATAAGAATTACTGAAAATTTGTTTCTCTTTAAATATTTAGTTAGAGTCACATCTTCGGGAATTTGATCATCGATATCCCTAATAGTCTGCTCAGAAGGTTGAACTTCAGGCAAGGGGCAATGAATTTCTGCAATAATGTCAAAATCTTTCATTAATATATTTATATTTTGATAAATACGAGTAATTCATCAAAAAAAAATTATGAATGTGTGTTTTTACCTGCCATGCGTACATCAACATGTTCAACATTATCTCGTACTGGCCCAACCTGTTCCGTGTTATGATCTACAACTACATGCTCTGCAATTGAATTGTGTAGAATTAGAATTAATGTTCATGATCTACAATGGTCTATAAAAAATAGTAGCACATTAATAAATTCATTATCGGGATGAGAAGCATGATCTTCATTTGGTTGGTCATGTACTTCATCCTCGACATGAACGGGATCGTTACTTTCCTGCATAAAAAGGAATAAATAATTTACGTTAGTTTATTTATAAGGAACAAATTGCATGAGCATTAATAAATTATCATTAAACTATAGAGTTTTCACATACCTGGGCACCAGATGGATCAGCAAAAGATCGTGCAGTATTCACAGACAAGCTTCTTTGGCGTTCAACAATGGCGTCAAAGCCATGTTTGAAGCCAAGCTTCATGTAATCCGCACTGGGCAATTCTTTGAACCGGTCGGCCTTCATATTTGCATGATGTCATTAATTTTAAATCCTTTTGTCAGAACAAAATAAAAATAATAATCTATATGATATTTGGATGTGGATTCGGGTTTTGCGATACTTACATATCGGGCCGCCAAGTTGGAGTAACCACCAGGCCCAAGCTTGTGCTGGCCAATTTTTTCAATTCTTGCCTTTGTGGCCTCAGATGTGTCCGATAGCCTAATTAAGTTTTTAAATACATTAGTCTATGTACCAAAATTGATATAAAAACTAGTAATAATAAGGCTTACCACTACATTTTCGAATGAATTGCATACCTCCTTGTTCCACTTGGTGGTATCTTTCCTGATTTTCTCAAGCCCTTCTCCTTTCCATCTTCCACCAGGGTTTTCAAATCCATAGATGGAATCATTGGAGGGCGCTCATACCTAGGGTTCTTTTCTAGGTGAACCCTATATTGGTCTCGGACAATCTTTAGATGTTTTCCAGCCTTCTATAGTACCTTCGATGTATCAAAGGTATATTTTTTGAACAGACTAACCAAGCGATTAGTTAGATCATCCTTTAAATATTTTGGTTGCTTGTTCCACATTGTGTGGATGGTGGGCCTGAAGATCTCCAAGGCCAAATCATATAGATGTTTATAAAATATATCATTTCCTGCAAAACATTATTTCCATCATTAGTAAACATTAGAAAATATTATTGGTATATTAGACACAAATTATAAAAAATAAATTGAACAATCTATAATGACCTGGAATCCTCTCTATCTTTATTGGAACCAGTTCTTCATTCACCAAAAATGTACACTTTATTGAACCAGTGCTAGTCACACGAGAAGATCCAAGAAATGCTTCCACATCTCTATCTAGCCCTGCATCCACCCCTTCTTCTACAACATTTGTTGTGGGTGGGGCACCATCGTCTTCACCCTCTGCTGCCCTCGGTAGTGTCGCAGAGCGTGTTTCGATTGTTCAGTGGACAATATGGGAGCAGTATGTGGTGTACGTGGAGTGGTTTGGTCACTGGGACCAACATTGCCTTGACCACCACTAATAATCTCCATAGCACACTGTAAATTAAACCCATTGTATTATAATTTCAACAGCATATAAAATAAAATTAGTATAAAGTTTTTATAAATGAATTTTCATTTTTATTTGATAACTTACATCCAGTTGTTTACGTTGCTATAACAACAATTGAAGCCTTTGTTCGAGCCCTTATGTTAGTGGAACTGCCAATGTCAGATGAATCAGTTCCTCATTTTGTTTTTCCCTTGTCCTTTGTAGCACCCTCAATAGGCTTTCACACTCTCTAATTTGACTATCTCTCATCAACCGAGAGACCTCATTCTGTAAAGAGTTTTCAGACGTCGTTTCATAAACGAAATCCCTTGTATGCAATTGAAATATATAAAAAATTGCTTAGTCTTTGAAAATATAGTGTGCGCAAATAATTATATTAGGGATTACATATAGGATTACCTAACGCCTAGCTGAGGGCATGGTCTTATCAACAGATGGGGATTTACCTCGATTAGCCACCTGCAAAAAAAGTAGAGAACATTATCACAATGAACGCAATATGTATAAACTAACAAATACATAACAAACAAACAAAAATAAACACTATGCTACATGTTTTATATGTGTACATTATTGAAGTATTTAGAATGTGGAATTACATTTAGGTTAAATGGTTGCCTCTAGTCTCCAGTCGTCTGATCAACAACTGGGGAGTTTCCCCAGTCAATATGCAAAAAAGGTAGACAACATTACCATCATGAACACAATCATAAAAACAAAAGAATACATAACAAAATAAACATAATGCGTCACGATAGACATGTTTATGATTTTAAAGTATTTGAAATGGAGAATTACATTCATGTTTGGCTATTTCCCTGATGTTGTAGTCGGCTGATCAATAGCCGGTTGGCTTCACTGATCAACAATCTGCATGGAAAATTGATAATATTATAGAAACAAACCTAATATACTAATGAAAATACATAACAACGTATTTGTATGTCCATCCTAAAATTTAATATTACATTGGCAATATCGATGTATACCTGCTGCCTTGACTTAGGTCGACAAACATCTACGAAGATGGAGGTGCCCCTGAGAGAACCCTGCATCAAAAACATACTAAAATTTACATAAGGAAACATGAAATTAAGTAGATAATTTCAATTATATGCTAACAAAAATTCCTATAGATGTTAAAAATATTTAATAAAAGGACTTATAAATTGTTTGTTGTACCACAACCATACTAATATTGTTTGTATCTACACGGTTCAAATTGTAATCAATAAGCAGTTCTTCGCTAGCAGCTATTGATTTAATTGCACATACAAAGACGCGGTTTTCTTCACTCGACTCAAATATGCAGTTGGGTTGCTTTAATGTAGACGCTGGTTGTGTACTATTTATAAACCCCGCAATATTACCGGTTGTTTTTGGCCTTCCATCCATGTACATCATTGCTCCTTTATTTTGAGCTTTGTCTTTCAGTTGTATATAATTCACTGACAATCCATATCTATGCATACTTCATGTATATTGGACCAGGCGCATCCAATCACTGTAGTTGTAATAGGATCCAACACACTCCATCAATTCTGTACATCTACCGTATCCAACCTTTATGCTATCCATGCAAAAGAAGCCCAATCCATGCAATGAGGACGATGCAATTCTATATATCCTCTCATTCACACAAAAATCAATTTTTAATTTAGGAAGATTGCGAGGCACCCATTGTTTCACTAGTTGTTGGTACCTTAAGGGTACGTCGATGTCTCCCACTATCTCATCATCATAGGAACATGACCCCCCTCCTTAGAGAAAAAAATTCATGCGTTTGTCGAATTTTCTTCTGATCTTTTGAAATCTAGTTGATCTAGCCCGTGTAGACCTACTGGATGTCTCACTTTCCTCTAGCCTTCCCAAAATCCCTTCGCTAGAGGAAGACAGGTCTGACGAATACCTGTTTGGTTCTACTTGCACCGTGGCCAAAAAAAATTTGGCATAAGCATAGCAAAATACCACCAAAAAAACATGGAAAGACTTATAAGAAAAAAAACTTGGAAAGACTTGTAAGCCAATAACTTGTTAAAGAAAAAGATTGTCAAGAATGAGTTTGGTTAATAGGTGTGGGAATTTGGTAGCCCTAAAACTTCTAATGTATGCCCCTCTTTTGGTTATATGGAAAGTCTCCATTCTAACTTATTGCTTGCATTGCCTTTTGCTAACATGAATTGGGTGGGCTTCATAAGATTCAAATGTATGCTTGTGGCCATTGCACTTTATCCTTTCAACGTTGTCAAGCTTGAGACGATATGTTATGCATATGCATCACATATAACACTGCAATTTATGCCAATATATGTCTATACAAAACCTCGAGGTTCTCCTTTAATGGACTATCTCCTTTAAGTGGTTTTTAGTTTTCCCATGAATGATTTTGTGATGTTGTAGATGATTTTAGTTTTAGAGTGGATGTTTTAACCTCTATGTTACTCTGAAGTGCATAAGCCAGCACTTCAGAGGCATATTTCCCGGTGGTGGTGAAGAGCGAACATTTCCAGATCTGGCTACCTAGCACGTTAAATACATTTATATTAGTCTGTAATATTTGTTGATTTATTCCTTTTAGCTTGTCTTTATGATGCTTGTTTTCCTATATTAATTTTCAACCCTAAGGAAACACTAACTTGTTTTCCCATATTATTTTTCAGCCCTAAGGAAACCCTAAGGAATACAATTGATCAGCTTCATAGAAATACTGGACAAACATTCAAAGGTAACACCTCTAATCTAGGAATCTTGACTACATCCACATCACTAACCTTCAACAGACTGAGAATTCAAGTCTAATACTGA
>LPNX010982236.1:52057-110039 GCA_001517045.1 Pseudotsuga menziesii | reverse complement strand
TCATGCATTTCACATCATGAAATGAATGTTGTTAACACAAGAACCAACATTATTTATATTCATGGTTGTTACACAAGAACCAACCATAGGAAAATGCCAGCTGTTACTCATGAGCTGTTATATCTTGGAAACATTCATCAATCAAAGCCAAAGTTTAGATGCCAAAGGTTCTTCAGAAGATCCATGCATGGTTGCATGAGGACATGCAACACCTTGAGTTGGGGGGAGATGTTGGGTCTCAGAAATGTCCCTTTTTCATCCACTTTATCTTCCGCATTCCTCACATTTCATCGTCCCATTAACCTTTTATCATACCATTTCCATACATATCTGTGGGTTTTACATTATTATTTTTCACTCTATTCATTTTAGTATTATAAGTGAATTTATGATTAAATATTAGAAAATATACATGTTTTTCATATATATCTCAATTATGTGTGAGCTTTGTAATGTGTAGGAATATGTAAATGATTAATTCAAAGAGACTTCTTGAATATCTCTTACACCATTCCAAAGGAGATAGTTATTCAAAGCCTATTCTTAAGGAGAAGATCATGGAAGATTTGGTTGGCATATCTTATCTAGGATTCATGAGGATTTGAAGGAACCATATCTTGTAATAAGAGGAAAGTGGTTGAGAGTAGTTGAGAGAATAGTGGATCTGTTCTTATCTTTTTCTTAAGGCCTCTCATGTATAAAGGAGAGTGCTCCCTCTCCATTCCATTAAGTTGTAATTAAGTTAGATTAAGCTTGTAGGAGGGTTGTAATGGAAGTGGATTGGATTGGATTTTGTACTTGTTAGATTAGTCTTTGATTTGAGATTCTTAATGTGATTCAAGATTTCATTGTCATTCTTTCATATTTGTCATTTGATTATTAATTTGTGGATGTGAGCTCACTTATGTCATTGTTGTTAAGCTCTTCACATGTTGTATTTCCTTTACGCAATTTCATGCTTTCCTGGTTAGTGTTTCAATGCTTTCCTAGATTAATTTGATTTCAGCAAATTAGATTAAGTTAGATTAGACCTACTTCAGTCCTGCACAAACAGTGAACGTGCTTCGTCAGTTTACGTACCCCGGATTGACAAGTAAATAGTTGGGCAACTGCACTGCAACGTAATTATTACGACATATATTTTGCCTAACATTCCTAAGCAAGTAGACGGAACTATCCGGGATTTCTAAAGATTTGGGTAGGCTATGGGGGGGTAGCTGGTCATATTTCAGAATAAAGTGGAGTGGATTCTAGTCGACTAAAAGAAATACCAATCACCAGTAATGAGAAGCCAACCTAAAAAGGAAATTGAGAAGACAATGTCACACAAAGGTATGATAGACTTCAAGAAAATAGAAAGGGAGAGGAGGCTACAAAGTAGGGAAGAAATAAGAGAAAGAACCTTAGCGCTGCAGAGAGGAATGAGTATTAGGGTGACTAAGATGAGTATTAGGGTGACTAAGCAGGAAAGAAATCCACCGGAGTCGGTTCATGACCGACGAGAAGAAGGCGTGGAAGAAGAGGCATACCCTATGGAAGAAGAACTATGGATAGAGTAGCGAGAAGCTCTCCAATTAGAAGTTCCCCAGGAATTAAAACCTTCGACAGATACGTGTACCCAGACACAAGCTATTGTCAATGAGGACCTCAGACTAGGAGCTGGTGACTTTGGTATCTGGAGCTGACTAGATGACGAGACATACACTAGTAGAAATCTCATTATCTGTCGACCAAAAGAAGGAAATTGGGTTACACTTCAAGCGGTACCCTCCAACCGAAGTATCCACTTACTTTTACCAACACATGAAGGAGCACCCCCTTGCCAAATACAACTTTGAAAGATATAGAACATTCAAAACTGCAGACAAATAATTGCATTTGGACATCGACAGATGAATTTGACACTAACTGACTACTGGTCGAAGAGGAAATGACAAAAACAACCGACAGGAACGAGATTTCCATCGACGATAGTTTCACAGAGAGGAATAAGCAAATAACCCCACCACCCTCACCACCACCTCCACCACCACCACCTCCTGAAGAAAGTAGTGACAGTGAATCCGACATGGGTCACGGGTCAGCACACATTCCTCTATATGAGGGTGATGAGGACCCCAGACGACACTGGTTCGTCTGTGAGTCAACTTGGGAGGCTAACCAAGTTATGGATGAAGACAGGCAGATGGCGCAGGTCATTGGTGCATTGAGAAAAAGGGCATTAACTTGGTACATGACCTTTTTTGAAATACCCCCCAGAGCAACCAAAGCTGAGATCAAAATGCAATTTCTATCATTTTTCAAAACTCTAGATGTAAAACATCTGGTAGCAAAGAAACTAAAAATGACATCACAGAAGCCAGGAGAGACTGTCCGCGATTATGATAAACGATGGAAAGACATTCTTAGCCAATTGGACTATGTTATTGACGAACAATTATTAATCCAGTGATTTCTTGCAGGTTTATCACAGAAAATTCGCCGACACATAAGTCTGGAGACATTCAAGACTTACGAAGACGCGCTTACAAAATATCTCCAAGTAGAAATGGATGAGGACATACCAGCATACTCCACCGATCACAGACTAGAAGAATAGCTTGAGAGTGTATAGAAGTCATTAAAAGAATTAAACCTCAAAAGTTAGGATATCTGGTGCATGAAGTGCTTGATGGCCGGAAATTCCAAAGACACCTGTCGACAGGAAATCAACTAACATGACATTTGATTCATGCAGACTAAATATTTTTGCGACATTTTCCAAGAGCATGGAGACCACTCGACAAAAGATTGCCCGTTCAACATGAAGAATGGCAAGGCATCTTGGTGTGCAATCTGCGAAACCAAAAATCATAACACGACCGACTGCCATCTGAACCTCAAGAACCGACAAAATTATCATGCAGTCTATCAGACCAACGCAGTTGCACAAAGTAATGAGCAAAACCACGCGCTGAACAATCAGAACAATTAGAGATACGACGATCGAAGATACGAGCGCCAATATGACAACCAGCATGGAGGCTATGGAGGTCGAGGTCGATTCTCTGGGAATCAAGACAACCAACCACGTCAACCCATCCAATTTTTCACATGTTATAAGGAGGGACATCAGCATGCAGACTACCCATACAAGGACATGACTGACCTCAAATTCTATACTAATTGTGGCGTAGGGGATCACTCATTAGAGGATTGCCCTAATATGCTTGAAAAGATAAATAAAAAGAAGAATGTTAATGTCTTGTCATGTGTGCAAAAACATGATACTATCAATACAAATAATTTCCATATCATAACCCGACAAGGAACGAAAACTGGGAGTGATAACCCCCAAATAAGCAAGATAAAAGAGAAAAATTTCTAACCTGATCCAGCTAAAGAAAAACAAATATATAAAGATGCAACAAATGTGTTTAAAGAATTTGCATGACAGGAAGAGGCTAATGACAATTGACATAACACAATAAAATAATTAATATATCTCGTACAAAAAGATAACTCAGTATCTCAGTTCATTGACTTGCTATATGAAATAAAACATAACAATACCGAAAAACAAACAAAGAATATCTACAGTTTAAATCAAAAAGATAAAAGTGATGCCAGCCCACTTGTCGACCTGGAAATTGAAGGATACCACGTCCGACAAGTTGTGCTCGACTTTGGATCACAAGTAAACATCATGACTCGTGACACTTGGGAACAACTGGGTAGACCTCGACTATATGAGTCAGGTATATACCTAAAACTAGCTGACCAAGGCCTAATTGAACCCATTGGAGTCTGGAAAAATGTTGACACAATGATAAAAGGAACATCGACTAAAGTCGACTTCAAAATTATTGACCCTAAGGAAGGATCCAGCTCCTTCCCAGCATTAGTTGGTCGACCTTGGGGAAGAAAGATGAAAGCGTCGATATCCCTAGATAAAGAGAGAATAAAATTAAAAGGAAACAGACAAAAGGTCATTGTACCTATTCATCCATCCCAAGGAGAACCTTGGATAGAACCTATCGATGAAGAATTTGATATATAACAACTTTATCAAATACAAAATAATGCAAATTATACAGAACCTAATATCTATGGAGAACTTCATTTGGGAAACCAAGACTCAGTAGGATATAATTTAGATGTAGAATTATATGATTGGGAAGTTGAGAACTATGAAACACAAGTAAGAGGGTGCTGGACTATCCAAAAAGTACAGAAAAATCCCACCTGACAGTGCTTCATAGTGTCCATTGTACCAAAAATATTTGAGAAAAAAATTAGGGAATACCCTACTTTAAAACCTACAAATATAAATAATACACAAAAACCAAGATATAAGGAGAGAGAATCACCAGTCATGCACATAGAACAAGTGTCCAAAAATATTGGTGAACATGGTCGAATACAAAGTTTAGTAGAAACTTTTACAGGACAAGCTGCTAGATGGTGGGATACCCATCAGACAAGACTGCAGACCTGGACAACAAATTCGACTTACTTTGTAGAAAGGTTTGGAGGAAAGAAATTAACCAACCAAGCTTAGATACCTATTTTCATTCAAGGACAGAATCTAGAAGACCATATTAAGACATGTGAAAAAGAATGGAGAAGACTTGGATACAAAGATGAACGAGCATGGCGGCACCTATTTCCATCAACCCTCGCTGACTTACCAAACAAATGGTATAATATGGAGGAAGCCTGAGGTGAAATGTTCCTATGGCATGAACTCAGAGAAAATTTTATCAAAGATTTTAACTTTATACCACAAAATGAGAATTTGGTCGAAACAACAAAGCAGATTTAAGAATTTATACAACCGACAGAAAACAAACCCTTACTAGACAACCGACAGACAATGGACTATAACAATATACAAATCAGGACAATACCACACTCAACAAGACTACAGTTAGAAAATGAAAATACAGAAGGGAAAATTTTTAGATGGAAATCAAACCATGTCAAAACGACCAAACCTATTCGCACAGTACTCAAAGTTGAAACCATCGACAAGGACGATACAGACCAAATGGCTGTAGCCAACTTCCCTGCCACATTCTCACAGTTTAAAGAAGGAATTCAACCAATCAATGAAGCCAAAGCACCAGAATGGCTAGATGCTAAGATCAAAACTAGAGAGTTCGACATCTCAAATGATGATCAACCAAAAATGGCAAAGATTGGAGACTACTGGAGTGAAGTGAAAACAACAGAAATAGTGAACTTATTAAAAGAGTTCCAGGATGTATTTGCCAGAGATTATATAGACCTCAAAGGTTTAGTCCACGAAATGGGTGAAATGAAAATTGACACTAAACCTGATGTCCGACCTATGAAGAAAAGGCCATATAAGCTAGCTCATAAATACAAATAGATAGTAAAAAAGGAGATTGATAACATGCTTGCAGTAGGCATCATCTACCCTATTGAACAGTCAGAATGGGCAAGTCCAATGGTCATTCAACCTAAGAAACATGATCCGACCAAATTGAGAATTTGTGTCGACTTCAAAGAGCTAAATAAAGTGACACTAACAGACCCATTTCCAACTCCTTATGTAGATGAAATCTTAAATGAAGTTGCAGTACATGAATGCTACTCATTTACAGATGGATTCTCAGGTTATAACCAAGTTCCAATAACTAAAGAAAATTAGAAAAATACAACATTTGTATGTGAATTTGCTTACAAGGTTATGCCTTTTGGATTAAAGAATGCACCTGTAGTCTTCTCTAGAATTGTGGTCAAAACATTCCAAGAATATATTTACAAAACCATGGCAGTATACTTTGATGATTGGACAATATACTCCATGTTAAAAGATCATTGCAAGTGGCTAAGGCTTATGTTGGAAAGATGTCGACAAATCCAGTTAGCTTTAAACATCAGGAAGTGCATATTTGTGACCCCCATAGGGATATTGTTAGGACACATTGTTTGTAAGGAAGGTATTAAGGTAGATTTTGCAAAAATCAAAATTATCCTCGACCTAAAACCACTAGTGAACTCAAAACAAGTCAGAGTGTCACTGGGTCATACAGGCTATTATAGAAAATTCATAAGATACTACTAAGATATGACCTTTGCACTAGAAGAACTATTAATGGAAGATAAAGAGTTCGACTGGAGAAAAGAGTGCCATATATCATTTGAAAAACTAAAAAGAAAACTAGTCGAAGCACCAATCCTAAGGTTTCCAAACTGGTTGACTAAATTCCATGTCCACATCGATGCATCAGGTCTAGCAATAGGAGCAATCCTAACTCAGCTAGGAGATGATGGAATGGATTATCCTATAGTTTACAATAGCAGAAAACTAAACAAAGCTGAAAGAAATTATTCGATGACAGAAAGAGAAGCATTAGGAATGGTCTTTACACTACAAAAATATTGACACTATCTCCTAGCTAATCCATTTATCTTTTACATTGATCATCAGGCATTAAAATACCTTGTGAATAAGCCTCTACACCATGGAAGAATTTGTCGATGGCTACTTCTATTCCAAGGATTTGAATTTGAATTCGTCGTTAGACTAGGTAAGTTTAAATGTCGGTCCTGACCATTTATCTCGAATCGACACAGGAGAGGAACCGACAGGAGTCGAAGATGACTTACCAGATTCACATCTATTTCGAATAGAAGCAGTCTCGGTAGAGTTAGAGGAAATAGCTCAGTTTTAAGAAGATGGACAAGCACCAAAAGGCATGAGTACCAAAAAGAAACAGATCTTAGCCATGAAAGTTGCACCCTATAGCCTCATAAATGGAGTCCTGTACAAAATGGGGTTAGACGACATTCTTAGAAGGTGTGTATTGGAACATGAAAGAGACAACATTATGCATGAAGCACATTATGGACCTACAGGAGGACATTTCCAAGTAGACACAACTGCAAAGAAAATCCAACAATCAGGGTTATGGTGGCCGACGCTTCACAAAGATTGCAAAAATTTTGTAAGCAAATGTGATAGATGTCAACAACTAGGTCGACCCATGCCTAGCACAAAAATGCCTTTGATATCAGTAAACCCAAGTTTGACATTTGAAATTTGGGCCATAGACTCCATAGAACCATTTCCTATACCAACAAAAAGAATAGGTGCAAGGTATATAATAACTGCAGTCGAATATGTAACCAAATGGACAGAGGCAGAACTAGTCGACACATGTTCCAGTGAGATAGCTGCTAAGTTTATCTATGAGAATATCATCACTAGATTTGGATGTCCATTAACCATAATTAGTGACCAAGGAACACACTTTATGAATAGAACTATCAAAACCCTAACCGATCAGTTCCAAATCGACCATCGTCGGAGTACAGCATACCATCCTCAGTCAAATGGAGCAATTGAAGCATTTAATAAAACATTAACAAAAGGACTAACCAAAATATGTAATTCTGATAAAGATGACTGGGATGAGAAGATACCTGCAGTAATATGGGCATATAGAACAACATACAAATGATCAACCGACCAAACCCTCTTTCGACTAGTTTATGGACAAGAAGCAGTAGTTCCACTACACTTCCGACAACATACACCTATTATTGCAGAGATTCTACATGTCGATGTCGAACAAGGAAGAAAGGACTGACTATTACAACTGAGTAAACTTGAAGAACACCGACTAATCGTGATACAACATCAAGAAATCCAGAAACAACAAGCAAAAGCATGGCACGACAGAAACATCAAAACCAAAAATCTGTCAGTAGGAGACCTTGCTTTACTATACAATAGTCGAGTAAAAGGAAAACATAAAAAGTTACATACAGGATGGATGGGACCCTATGTTGTTGAAGAGATACATTCCAATGGATTAGTCCGCTTAAGGACGTTACCGGGAATAGTATTTCGGAAACTCATTAATGGAGCCTGACTAAAACATTAAAAAAAAAAATCATATAATGACCATAACAGTTAAACAAAAGCTATAAAAATCTAAAAATCCAAAAAGAAAAATAATACCGTACACGTACAAAATTATGACAGAAAATCACCACTTTGACAACCAACATCATGCCTATCGACATAATTCCATCGACCATTTTCAAAACCGACACCGATCGACCACCTCAATAGTCCCATTGCGCATTCATGACCTCGAGTGATGAAGCCAATTCACCATTAATGCACACTCAAGTGTTCCAGCTAGAACATCACATCCACCATTAATACACCTACCGACGAGAACATCCAACACATCCCTTATAAATACTGAACCAACGAAGGATCATTCACCGCAATCCAAACAAAGAGAGCATCAGAGCAACCAGATGACTGAAAACCAAGAGCACCATAGTAAAACCGACCCCCTGACCGACAAGATGGCACCCAAACAAACTAGAGCCTCAGCCAAATCCAAGGAATTATAGACTGTAGAAACACCATTAGTTAGGAGACTAAAGAACATCAAGAATGCTAAGGTGCAGGAGGGATCTTGGCAAAAACTATGGGCTAAGATAAAAGAGTGGGATTATGTTGACAAGAAGCCTACTCTAGCTGCAGAGAAAATAAAACACATTTCCATTGTAAACTATGCCAATGCACCACTCATGCCCAGCTTCGGTGGCACAAAAGAAACAACCATCAAGTTTGTCATAAGCTGGTACCACAACAACTGATTTTACTTCGACCGACCGGTCGACATATTTGGAAAATTTATTTCCAAGCTGACAGGGTTATCCAACAAAGGAGACCCAGTACCAGTCGGTATAAAACAAGGACTGGTCGAAGAACTAACCGGGTCAGCATCCAGCAAAAACTTGAAAGGGTTAATGATTAGTCAAATCATAGCCCAAACACCACAAATTGTGGCAAAAATAATAGCTATAACACTCACCATGGCAGGCTGTGGAAGTGACCTCAAACTAGATATGTTAGAAGTAGTCAACACCATTGCGACTAATGGAAAGATATACAGATGGGCTGAATATGTCGCTGACATGATTAAAACCATCTGTGAGAAATGCCAAGAGACGGGAGGAATTATTAGGTTCTCATCCCTTATCTTATGGATAGTAATGTACTCTATTTTCCCTGAAGGAGACAAAAATTTTCAGGAACCGACAAAATTCCACATGTGGAGATTCAAACCCTTCTCCCAAAAAGGAACAATGACGAAACTTGCCAACGAAAAAGTGATGCTGGAAAACTGGCTCTAGCAGCCCAAAGTCCGCACGACTAGATGGAGGGTGCCTCAAAACATCCGATGAAGTCTACCCAAAAAGGCCCACATTTAGCTAGAGCTCGACCATACTGCGGTGTGGTACATCCAGGGCACCAAACCAAATGCAAAGGCCCTCGACTATTATCCGTCAGTCGAACAGATCTTTTGGGAGCTGTCTCAACAAGCTGGAACAAAAGTACCAATACCAGCGAAGGTAAAGGAAACCAACTTCTCGATAGAGGAGCCGTTGACAGATCAAGAGAAGGAAGAGGATTATGAGCTTAACCTCTACATTAGTACCTTTGTGTTGGAGGAGACACTGGTCGAAACTACTGGTCAACTACAAATCATAATCAAACCTCCGATGACACAGAGGGAAAAAACACATATAGAAGAAACACATGCAGAACAACAGGTAACCAATTCGGCTGAAGAAAATATCATCCTGACTCAAGGACTAAGGGAAGAGATAGAAGCTGAAAACCCAGAATATGCTATCACCAAAGAAATTATCACCAAATTTTTGAAGGAGATAGCAACTGCAATAAAGAGGAAAAGAACACAACAACAACAATAAGGGAAAGGTAAGCACAAGCTTATCATTGCAGAGTCATCAGACGATGAAGAAGAATTGGCAGCTATGGCCATCAACATAATAGAAGATACCACAGCAAACAAAGTGCCAGTTGAAACCCAATTCCAAATATTTGTCAAGACAGGAGCACTACAAGGCCGACCAAAGAAAACGAAGATCACACACACTTTGATGCTTGAAATTGTCGTAGATCTTGTGTCAACATCCCCACCTCCATCTCCGACAAAAATAACAGAAGAGCTAGTACTAGAATAGCTCTCAATAAGCCCACTTGACCTATGCAAAAATGCTATGTCGGAGGCTGTGAAGGAGAATTTCGGTCGGGATAGAGACCTCCAGGAATTTATTGAGAAACTGCTTGAGATATTCACGTCGGTGCAAAAAATCTCTACCAAAGCACCTCTGCTTGAAGCTGGTGGATCCCGACAACCTGGCTAAATACTCCAGGGGATAAAAACTTTTGCAACTATGACTTCGACCTTCGAGAGAAATACTGACAAAGAATCCAAATTTGTCACACATCGGACCATGACTATCACTCTAACTGAACCCAAAACCCACCTACTAGCCTCGGAACTGACTGGAGGAGAGGAAGAATAAAATATCGATGAAATAAATTGAGAAATCAACCAACTCTTCTCCGAATTGGACTCACCACCCCAGATCCACCACTTGACCACATTTTTTCCAACCCAATCACACCTGACCATTTACCAACCCCATCCCCACCACCACTACCACCCCCGACTCAGAACCCCTAATCCAACCAGTTGCACTAGAACCAACCCCACCACAACCATCAGCACCAACCGCATCCCCTTCTGGACCACCTGCATCTAAAAAACCAGAGGCAACGGTCATCCCACTGCCCCAAACAGAAATACCATCAACCACTGTTGCACAGCAAACAGAAAATCTAGACTCGACTTTTGCAGGTACACAGGTGCCGAAACATGTAGAAGCAGAGAAGCACAAAAAGAAGAAAAAGAAGAAGGACCATCATGGACAACCAACAATGGTCCAAATAAATCTAGTTGGGTTAACCACTATGGTCGATGCAACCAAATTAAGAGATCCAGAGATAGAACAACTACTGGAAGTGCTAGCAGTCGAAGCAAAGACAAGGAATCAACACAGACGTAAGGAACTAGACAACAAGGAAAAAGAACAAGTTAAGTTGCTTAACAAGTGCAGGGACGTGGTCCATTCTATGATACTAGGATCGGTAGAGGTCGACATTGATAAACCACTAGAAAGAGCTTATCAGCTGTTTGAAAGCGTGGTTTCGATGCTCCAAGCACAGATTCAGGAAACAAAAGAAGAGCAGAAAGAAGAAACCGTCTGACTACTAATGGAGTAGCACACAGTCTTTTTCGAAGCCTACAAAGTGTTGCAAGATCACATGGAGGATTCTGTCATCACCAAAGAAGTACTAAGAGACTGGCCTACTTACTATGGGCAAGTCTATCAGCGCACCAAGCAGACTCGACAAGAGGTCCAAGCGCTTGAGAAGAGGAAAACCACTGACGAAGCACTTAGAAGCACAATTGAGGATCAAATAGTGCTTGAGATAGCTAAACTCCAGAAGATTGAGCGGGAAGCACATCAGTGGGTGCATCAAGCCATTCCCAACTTAGAAAAAGTAGACATCATCTGCTCGCAGATGAAATGACTCATGGAGACAGAAGAGGAAAAGGACCAGTTTATGGGTCCCGACATGGAAAGAATATCTAAACTTTCCATTCAAGAGAAAATGTCGATCTTGTCAAGTATGACTACACTCACCATTGACATACATAAAATATTGCTGAGTTGGATAGATTTCTAACATCATCTAGCAGTGACAGCCCCAACAATTGTCGAAGTTTGCGTACAGAAAAGACCGACCATTAGACTTCACAGCCCATAAAGATCAAGCACAAAATAGTGACTACTTAGACAAACAAGGAAGTTTTTTCCCTGTTTCTTCGGGACGAAGAAATGTTTTGTTTGTGGGGGAGATGTTGGAGGAGAAAGTCGGTATGCTGACTTGAATGATAGCCAACTTGAATGATAGCCGACTTAGTCGATTGGCCAACTAAATTGGTCAGTCGACTAAACTAGAGATTAGGTCGGCCACATAAAGTCATGTCAGTTCACCGAACCGATAGGTTGTTATTTTGTAACTGTTTTGTAATCATATATATTAGGCTGTTGAGCTAGATGGGAACTCAGTGATCTGTGAGATTACAACAGGTTGATAAAATGGCTACCCTGGTCGCTCATCAATATCCTTGGGCATCCAAACCACGTCATGATGTTGTCAAACAAAAATATTGCTATAGTCGCAGCAGTGCAATCCACGACCGATGCAACCTCTACCCATCGCTTCAAGTAATCTATTGCTATGATTATGTACCATGCACTAGTTCTCTTCCCAAGTGGGTTGATTGGACCCACAAAATCCACAACCCATTTATCAAAAGGTTGCAAGGTTACTTGGGGTACTAGCATCATCTCATCCCATTGTGATAATTTTCTAGTGCATTAACAGACATCACATGTCCATGCATAATCGGTCACATCATTGTGTAAAGTGGGCCACTAGAGCCCTTGAATGGTCAGTAAACATCTTGAAGTGACTTCCTAAAAGGTAATGCCTGAATTTCTGTAGCGCATATACCATTTCCATAGCTTCTCTCTTTGTGGTCGTCTTGTTTTTCTCAGCAAATGACAAATTTCGACTAGCGAAAGTGATCAAGTGATCTAAATCTCCTTCTCATGGTTACACAAGCACTACTCCCATCAATATAGACGATGCATCAACATGAACATGGAACTCCTTGTTCCAGTATGGGAACACAAGTATTGGCACTGAAGCCATCTTGTCCTTCAGGGTATCTAAGCTTCCTTGACATTTTGGGCTCCATACAAATGCCTCATCTTTCTTCAATAGTTTTTCCATGGGGGCAGTAATCACAACATATCCTCTAATGAATTTGCGATAGTAACCAGTGTGCCCCAGTGTCGCTTGAAGCATCTTCACATTTGTCAATGGTGACAATATCAAAATGAGCTCTATCTTCGCAGGATAACCAATAATCCTTGCTTGCACACAATGTGACCCAACAGTATCCCAAATGGTGCATAGAAAATACACTTCTTGGAGTTCAGTGCGATCTGATGCTGTCGACACCTTTCTAGCATTAGTCATAGGTTTTCCAAATGATCCATGATTAGACCATACACTGTTCAATCATCCATATAAACTTGTAGGAACTTTTGAATGAAATATTTGAATGTGGCAACAAAAACTTAGGAGAATACTTCTGGTGCATTCTTCAACCCAAAAGGCATCACTGTGTATTGGAAGTAACCCCATTCAGTGACAAATGTTGGTTTATGTCGATCTTCCTTTGAAATTCTTATCTGTTGATAACCAGAAAATTCATCTGTAAAAGAGTACATCTCCTGACCGCCTACTCCTTCGAGTACTTCATCTATGAATGGTGTCGAAAATGGGTCATGCATACATGCATCATTCAATTTTCTTAAGTTGAAACAGATCCAAACTTCACCAGTTTTCTTGTCTTGGACCACCATAGGACTGATCCATTCTGATTCTTCCAATGGCTCAATGATTTTGGCATCCAACGTTTGGTTGATCTCAGCCTTGAATCTTTCCTTGTATCATAGATTCAGGCGACACGGCCTCTGTCTTACTAGTTTCACATCTACCTTTAACGAAATCTTCATCTCTCCTAGATCACCTAGTATCCCCTTCATTTCAGAGAACTTGGTCGAAAAGAGATCCTAAAACTCATGCAATAGATCCATGATATTTTCCATGGTCTCTTCATCCCAGTAGTCCCCAACACTTGCAAATTTTGGATTCTCCTCCATCCCAATGTTAACTTTTCTAATATTCAATGGTTGATTCATAGGATTAGTCAGTATATCTGGTGCTGTGACATTCCTAATCCCTTTCGTCTCCAGAATAATGATATTCCGTAGCTCATCATCATCCTCAGGTTCTCCAGACACATTATAACATTCCATCATCGACTGCATGTGGCAATGTGCATGTGGGTCCGTGGGATATGCGACTGGAACAACTTTTAATACCACATCCCAGAGGATTTGAAGTGCATTATTGACATCGAGATTAGCATTTGTGAAACTAAATGTATGAGAAAAAAAAACCGTCAGCTCTTCCCAAGTGGTTATTTCTCTGCGCAACTTCCTTGATATATACCATGACCTTGGTATTTCATCCAAGGTGTGAACAAAGGCATGGACCCATTCATCCTTCGGTCGTGATGCCCACAATGTTTGGAGTTCCATAAAATGGTTGCTAGTGTAATTCCTCCCATCATACTTCCCAGTGTGATACACTTATGTGTCACCAAAGTGAACAATCATCAACCGTCGACACTACGCCCATCCAGTAATTTTATTTTTATGAGTCGCCCACCAGCATGCTGGAGTAGCCTTTAGTGCTTCCTCCATCGCTAACAATCACCACAGGTTTGAGACTTTTTATTAAAACTCCACTAAGAACACAGAAAGCTCAGGTAGCCCTTCATAAATTGGTAATTCGACAATCTCAGTCGCGACATGGCACAACGACTCCGTGACCAGACCACATTTCCTGAATGATACCCCATGCAAGAGGTTTTTCCAGTTTTCTAATGCATCCTCTGAATCAGAAGAAACATAACTAGCATTGTGCCAAGCTAGTTTTCCATCACCAGTGGGGTGGATGTAATCTTCAAAAATGTTGTAAGCATGATCCCATCCCTTGACAACTTCTCCTTTCACCGGTTCAATATATAGTCGTCCTTCGTTTGGGTCCACAAGAGTGATGACTCAGATATCTAAATTCTCAAATGTCATCATTCACTTTTTGAAGTTAATGACTTCCATACTATCGTTGGCCCATCCAATCCCTAACAATGTAGGATAAGAACCTCCACCCTCAATTATTTCAATCACATCAATATAAACATAAGTATTCATACCTTCAACATCCAAAACTAGTTTCGACACGCGTCCGATTGGTTGCTGTTGGGCCGAATTAATGTCGCTTTAATTTCGTTGTAGTATTTGCCCAGCCATTTAATTTGTCAATCCGAGGTTTGTAGGCTTACAAAGCACCTGCAAAGTATATGCAAGACTGAAGTGAAATTAAGCTAATCTAACCCCCCGTGAAACTAAGACTAATCTAATTTAATCCCCCTTAAACTAAAACAAGCAATTGCTAATCTAATGGTGGAAGATGAAACACACGGCTGAAAGTAAATTGCATAAAAGAAAGACAACATATGAAGAGCAACAAGACAACACATGTGAGCTCACATTAACCATAAAGCAATCTTAAATTACATCATAAGAATCAATCATAAATCATGAAAGCATCAAACCAATATTATGAACAAAAGCTAATAATTCCCTTCTCCATATTACAAAGTCAAGACTAACTTCTACAATCTACTATTCTCTAAGATAATCTCAGATCTAAAATATTCTAAGATAATATCCCATTTAATAATTACTATGAAATGAAGAGAGAGCACTCTCTTTTATACATGAAGAAAATAACCATCTCATAATGAGAGATCCACTATTTACTCTACCACTCAACTACTTTCCTATTATTACAAGATATGATCCCTTCAAATCCTCCACATATCTTTCACAAATTCTCCACATGTCTCTCAACCAAATCTCCATGATCTTCTCCTTGAAATATTCTTTGCATAACTATCTCCTTGAAATGATGGAGGAGATATACGTGAATTCTTTTCTTTGAATTAATCCTTCACATATTCCTACACATTACAAATCTCATCCATACTTTGAGATATTAGTGAAAAACATGTTAATTTTCTAATATTTAATCATAAATTCATTTATAATACTAAAAATAAATAAAGTGGAAATAATAAGGTGAAACCCACATATATGTATGGAAATGGTATGATAAAGGTTAATGGGACGATGAAATGTGAGGAATAGGGGAAGATAAAGTGGATGAAAAATGGACATTTTTGCGTCCCAACATACTCCCCAATTGAACTTGTTGCATGTCCTCATGCAACCGTGTATGGCTCTTCTCAAGAACTTTTGGCATCTACACTTTGGATTTGATTGATGATGTCTTTTTAACAATGAATATTTCTTGAGTGTGAAATATATGAGTAACAACTGGCATTTTCTTATGGTTGGTTCTTGTGTGACAACCATGAATATAAAGAATGTTGGTTCTTGTGTTAACAAAATTCATTTCATGATGTGAAATGCATGAGTAACAACTAACATTTTCTTTATGGTTGGTTCTTGTGTGACAACCATGAATGCAAAGAATGTTGGTTCTTGTGTTAACAACATTCATTTCATGATGTGAAATGCATGAGTAACAACTGACATTTTCCTTATGGTTGGTTCTTGTGTGACAACCATAATTGTAAAGAATGTTGGTTCTTGTGTTAACAACATTCATTTCATCATCTGTTTTCTAGCTGCATAATAATTTAACCAGACACTCACTGAAAATGATAAGCTATTAATGTGTATAGAAAGCATCATTGTGCATAAGAAAGCCTTTTCTTTATGAATCATGCCAATATGTATATCAATGTGTATGAAGCAAAGTGCAATAAAGGATTTGTCGGAAAAGAAATGCTTGTGAATGGTAAATGAGATGAAAAATGGGTGATGGTGGTGAAAAGAATGGAATGATAGTAGTGAGTATGTATTGAATATAGTTCCCCCTCCCCAACTGATGTGGTTGAATGTCCTCATGCAACCTAGCATGGGCTGTGAAAGAAATGGAGCATGGTGAGGGAATTTTCCAAATTATTCATTTCTAGCATGTAAGGAATTGCATGATTAAAGTTTAGAAAACCACATACCCCCACTTACCCAAAAAGTAGATGAACGATGCAATAGGAATGTAGCTGATGCCGCTGGATCGTGGAATGTGTCACTGCTACAACAGCTGTAACTTCTAGATCATGGGAAGTAAAAGAATCGGAACTGCTGCTACTGAATCATGGAGAATATGTAACTGTAAATGCTGCTGCGGCTGTAACTGCTAGAACTGCTGTAATGTGAAGTGGAGGAATCTGAACTGTTGCTGATAAATAATGGAAAATGTGGAAGGCAGAAAGTGGAACTGTCGTATACTCATAGATATGAAGTCATGTTTCTGCAACTGCTGATGGAGTCATGAAAAATAATGTCTAGTATTCACCCGCTACAAAACCCAGTGGTACAATTCTAGTCATGCGAATAAATGTGTCGAGGTCGAGCATGAAGAGAAATCATTGGATTACCGGCCATTGATGAATGTCGTTAACCAATGCGAGGCAACTCACCAGTGATGTCAATGAGTGCCAAGGTACCCAAGTACATCTTGCGAAGTGCGAATAGATGTGCTGATGTCGAGCCACTTGCAAGATCTAACGATCAAGGGACATTGATGAATTCCCATGATTGTTAGCAAGAGAACTTGCCATTAAGGCATGCAAGCCTCCATGTACTCAATAATGAATTTTAGTCTATATCCCAGATAAGGTGCTGAGGTTGATGGGAAAAGAATTGTTGAAAGGTGGGCCTTAAGGAATCCCACATCAGTCAACGCGAGTTGGTATAAAAAGATTGGTAGGACTATCAGTGAAAAGATCTTAGAGTCAAACAATGGATATGGCAAGGCTATGTAGTCATGGAAAGGGAGCTGGTTTTATTCAAAAGACAATCTGGAATGGAAAAATGAACTGAAAAAGATAAAGGGATGTATGCAACTCAGAAAGATAGGCATGTGTGAAGTCATGACAGATAAAGCGATGGAAAGTGGACTTCAAGACATGGATGATGAAGGTGCTCTAAAGGAAAAATATGGATAAACAATCATGATGCAAGTTTATGGATGGTTTCTATGTAACAACCAACGTTGTGATGTTTATGAGAAAACATCATGAGTAACAGCTCCTTCAGGTTGTCTATCAAAGCATGTTTCTCAAAAAAATTGTGTTTCTTTGAAAAATCACTTCACCAGCAAAATGCAATTGTCTCTGAAACCTGAAAAAAAAACTTTAGTACAAAATTCTGCATGAAAACTTATTAGTGAATATGTATTGAATATAGTTCTCCCTCCCCAACTGATCTGGTTGCATATCCTCATGCAACCTAGCATAAAAATTGTGAGAAGTTCGTAAAAGAAAACATATCATGCAGAAAGAAATACATGAGCTGCAAAGAAAATTACATGTTTGCCGTGCTGGTTTCATCTATGATTATTTTCAAAGTGATTTTAAGAAGAAAAAAAAATTGCAAGAAAGTAACTACCATTTTAATGCATCTCCACACCAAAAATTAGACAAACCCACATCTTGGATTTCGAGAAAAATGCAAATTGGCTGTAGGTGATTATGGCCATTTTATAAAAAATGTACATTGGATTGGGATGAAAATTTACAAGATTTTTCATATTGGTATTATACACTTCCTGTCCAAAAATCATGAGAATCCAACTTACCAATTGAAAGATATGCCCATTTCAATTTCTGCACTTTTGTAGATGAGCATGAATAAAAATGTGTTGCAGCTGAACTTTCTGAACCAATATTTCACAAAATACAAGCTAGGTTGGGATGAAATTTTGCAATCAAGTAACTACCATTATATTTCATCTCCACACCAAAAATTAGACAACCCACATCACGAATTTTGAGAAAAATGCAAATTGGTTGTAGGTGATTATGGCCATTTTCTAAAAAACCGTGCACTGGACTGAGCTGAAACTTGCCACGGTTGTTCTTCATGATGTTATGCATTCCCTGTCCAAATTTCAGGAAAAACCAGCTCATGGTTTGCAAGATATCCTTAAATCAAATTTTGCACTTTTGTTAACTGCGCCAAAATGTTGGGCCGACGTAGACTACCTGACAGTGTTTTGGTAATAAATTCTTTGTTTCACGCTCGATTTAAATGATTCCAAAGAAAAAAGAAATATGATTCATAGGGATACTTCCAGTAGAAATAGGTTTTAAAAATTCTATGGTATGGTATGTCATATAATCTGAATAACAGCCTGCATCCTAATGTTGTTTGTGAGTTTCAGCCTAGACCAACGGTCACTATTTTGAGTACAAATTTTTCGTTAAAACATGGATTGATGTGATTCCAATTGGAGATGAAAATAGATTCATCTAGGTATCTCCAATAGAAATAATTTTTGAATACAAGAAGAATTGATGGGTCAGATATTCCAATGAACAGCTGAGAAAACAAATTTTTTATAGTGCAGATTTATGATAGGTAGTCAGTATTTTGAGCATATATCCTTCGTACGATATCGAAATCGAATGATTCAAAATGTGTTGTAAACTATATTGATAGGAGAGTACGCAGTAGAAGCAAGTTTTTAAAATTCATCAAAACGTGACTGTCCCAACTATGTTCTTGAGCTTCCTACTCCACCCCCAGTTAGTATTTTGACCATATCTTTTTCGTTTTAGAACCAAATTGAAGAATTAAAATTGAATTGGAAACTAGAATTAAAGGAATACTTTGGATAGAAACAGGTTTTAAAAATAAGCCCTTATGGTCCCTAAAAATAATACTTTCCCAACTGTGTTTCAGCGAATTTTAACAAGCCAAAATGTCAAAAAAAATGCAATAGATTTGCGTTGTTTCAGCTTGGAGTTGCAGCTTCTTTTCATCATTATAATTTCAGCATTTGTTCAGCTTAAAAATGAAAATACAGACTATTTTTATTTAACAATTGAAAAAGGTTTTAGCAAATGAAGATAATGAATTGCAAAATAAAGATGAAATCAATTAATCATGTTGCAAAACATTAATTATTCATTCCTGAAAATTTTAGAAAACAATCCTACTTTCTGATCCTTGCGATCGCACGAAGCACGGAGGAGAGCATACTTATTCTAAGTGAAAATAAAAACTGAAAATAAAATCCTACCTACTCTATGCTAATTGGGAACTAGAAAACAATTACATGTAATCAAATAGTCAGTGTAGCCATACACGCAACAGTAATAACAATATATTATCTTTCAATCGCATGAATGAACAATGGCAATATACAAAGATGAATGAATTTAATTGTTGTGGTTGTGATCTAACTAAATAAAAAGAAAAACAAAATTGTTCTAAACTCATTCTCGCTTGAAACCATTGTTCGATAGGGCTTTCGTAGGCATAGTTTTCACTCCTTAGATCATGCTGCAACTCCTCGTGGTCCTCCTCGATCTCTTGTTCATCTTCATCGATCTCCTGTTCAAATAATTGTTCTCCTTCACATGCGCAGGAGTTTTTGGATGATGATTCCTCGTTTGATTCTAGAGGAGTAGTTAAATCTCTTATTGCTGCCAAGACCTCCTCTTCCTGGGAAGAGGAAAATATAGCTTTTGCCAAGGCATGAGTGAGTAGTTCCAGACTTATACTCATTATTAAACCATGTTGAAAAAGGGATTCTTACAGCACACAAAACTGAAATTTGAAAATCTTAAATAAAAACAAACCATTTATGTAAAAAAACAAAAAAAATAAATAACTCTTCACAGTTGCAGAAATTAAACACTCTTGCAAAAATTGAAATTTACACTACCACACTTGCATGTATTGAAATCTAGACTACCACACTTGCAGGAATTGAAATTTACACTACCACACTTGTAGGAATCGAAATCTATACTACCACACTTGCAGGAATTGAAATCTACACTACCACACTTGCATGAATTAAAATCTACACTACCACACTTGCAGTAATTGAAATCTACACCTCAATCCATCGTGCTTCCCCGGCAACGGCACCAAAATGTTGGGCCGAATTAATGTCATTTTAATTTCGTTGTAGTATTTTCCCAGCCATTTAATTTGTCAATCCGAGGTTCATAGGCTTACGAAGCACCTGCAAAGTATATGCAAGACAGAAGTGAAATTAAGCTAATCTAACCCCCCGTGAAACTAAGACTAATCTAATTTAACCCCCCTTAAACTGAAACAAGCAATTGCTAATCTAATGCTGGAAGATGAAACACACGGCTGAAAGTAAATTGCATAAAAGAAAGACAACATATGAAGAGCAACAAGACAACACATGTGAGCTCACATTAACCATAAAGCAATCTTAAATTACATCACAAGAATCAATCATAAATCATGAAAGCATCAAACCAATATTATGAACAAAAGCTAAGAATTCCCTTTTCCATATTACAAAGTCAAGACTAACTTCTACAATCTACTATTTTCTAAGATAATCTAAGATCTAAAATATTCTAAGATAATATCTCATTTAATAATTACTATGAAATGAAGAGAGAGAACTCTCTTTTATACATGAAGAAAATAACCATCTCATAATGAGAGATCCACTATTTACTCTACCACTCAACTACTTTCCTATTATTACAAGATATGATCCCTTCAAATCCTCCACATATCTTTCACAAATTCTCCACATGTCTCTCAACCAAATCTCCATGATCTTCTCCTTGAAATATTCTTTGCATAACTATCTCCTTGAAATGATGGAGGAGATATACGTGAATTCTTTTCTTTGAATTAATCCTTCACATATTCCTACACGTTACAAAGCTCATCCATACTTTGAGATATTAGTGAAAAACATGTTAATTTTCTAATATTTAATCATAAATTCACTTATAATACTAAAAATAAATAAAGTGGAAATAATAAGGTGAAACCCACATATATGTATGGAAATGGTATGATAAAGGTTAATGGGACGATGAAATGTGAGGAATAGAGGAAGATAAAGTGGACGAAAAATGGACATTTCTGCGTCCCAACAGTTGTACTTTAGCTTAATTAGCTAATCGCAGCTGTACGGGGGACCAACCCAATGTCGGCCTCCCCATCTTTTTCTAGGTCTTCTTTGTTAAGATATTCACATCTAAGCCCAGATCCAGAATGACTGAATCTACTTCATAGTCCTCGATTTGAATGTTCATGCGCATCTCTTTTCCCTTCTTTTTCTTATGTAAAGAGTTCACTGCAGAATCCTTCCACTCCTTACCTGGGAGGTGCAACAAATTTTCAATCTTAGCCAGAGCATCAAGATCTCTTGTCAATGACAAAAAAATTTCAAATAAGTGCTGCAAGGTACCATGCTGTTGCGATGGTTCTTCCTTTAGTGAAGAATCAAAAGCAAAAGGGATTTCATAAACATGTAACTTACCAATATTTCTTTCGATCGCATCTCGGGCTCCAGAAAATGTCTCCTTTCCAGTTGCGATATCAAATGACACCTTCTTCTTCCCATCCAATCAAATCTGTGGTCGGGGCCTATATTCTTCAATCGCCACACCTCCGCAGGTGACAATGGAAACATCAACATCCTCTGTTTTGGGCTCCACTGAGATCCTCACAACCGTAGACCCTTGATTTTGGTTCATCAATAGATTATGAGTTAGCAATGGATTGTGGTTCAACGGAGGGTTCATGGGTTGACTCATAGTCTGATTCTGAAGTGGAACTTGATTTTGGTCCTAATTATGCAACTGGATATGGTTTTGTAGTTGATTTTGGTTATGCAACTGATTTAAATTCTGCAGTTGAGGAACATTCCCAGCCTGCCATCTTGCGATTAGCTGTGGGGAAGTTCTCAACAGTATGATCAATTGCAGTACTATATATACATGAACACTATAAGTGTGGGAAATCTCTCTGGTAATGTCCAAATTCCCCACAATTGTAACACTGGACAAATCCACGTCCGCGTCCTCCTCCTCTTCCAAAGCCTCCTCCTCTTCCTTAGAATCCTCTGTGAAATCCTCCTTGCTGCTAGTACTGCAACTGAGCCATCTATTGTGGCGGGGGATTTGGTTGTGATTGAACATAGTGTGCTACTTGAACATACTCTGGCTATGGCTGAGGCATCGCCATTTGATTGTACTGCGGCTACGGTGCAAACTGTGGCTACGACTATGATGGTATAAATTACATTTGTGACGGTGGTGTATACTATGGTTGAGGTCGATAGTTTACCACCTCAGGTTATGGCTATGGTTGTTATACTCTATGATGATATTTTCCCTTCATAAATTATGAATCATATGTCTTTTCCTGAAGCAGATCATATGCACGACAGTATTTATCTTCATGCCCCACCGATCGACAAAATGAACAATATAGATTGGCCAAATTTGACACCATCTTCTGCATGTAGCTACATTATTCATGTCGGTTCCCATAAACTTGACATATGAGACACCATGGTACACTACCGCAACTTAGTGGGTTCAGCTCCCTAGATAATAGATAATTCTGAAAGTGAGGGAAAGTGTCTTTGGTGTGTATGTCTGCGTGACAATGAGTGCACCAAATTTATTTTCAATTCTCTTTTCCTTTCTTAATGTATTGCAACTGAAGCATCAAGTTATCCATCTCCGCTTGAATTTGGTTCATACCAACTACAATCTCCCCAACCAGTGAAGCTTCTAGCTTCATTGCGATCTCTAAAGCTTTGCTCTATGTTGTGATCTTCTGTAGCATCATTGGTTGTCGAATATGAGGTACCAATGCTATGATAAACCATTCTTTATGCTGAATGTCACTCATATCGAAACCGACCCTCGCCATCAATGTCTTAAATCTTTGATCCAAGTCTCAAACAGTCTCATTAGGAAACTGCTTAATCTCTTTTAACTCAGTAATATACTGTGTTTCAAATTTGAGATTTTTGAATTCTTCAATTAGTCCCTTCCTGACTTCAGCCAATGTCTTTGCAGGTGTACCTGTTGTAATCTCACATATCACATAAGGTTACCAATAATACACACTAAAACATATATATAAAACAAAGACAAGAGATAAGAACAAATAGGTGAATTAACAGATTATATTATATCAATGAGTCCATACAACACAGAGAACTGAACTGAGTTCTCATCTGGCTCAATAGTCTAATATATATGCTTACAGAACGGTTACAAAATAACTACCTGTCAGTTTGGTGAACCGACATGACCTTAGGTGGCCAACCTAATCTCTAGTTTAGTCGGTTGATCGACTAAGTCGGCTATCCTTCAAGTTGACTTATCGACTTGCTCCTTCTACATCTCCCCCACAAACAAAACGTTTCTTCGTCCCGAAGAAACAGGGAGGTACAAAATTCTTCCTGGATGGTCTCAATAGTTATTGTGGCGGGCTGTGAAGTCTGATGGTCGGTATTTTCTGTACATAGACTTCTACAATGGATGGGGCTGTTACTGCGAGGTGATGTTGGAAATATGTCCAACTCTACAAAATTTTCTAGTTGTTGATGGTGAGTGTGGTCAATCCTGATAAGATCGACATCTTCTCTGAAATGGAGACTTCAGCTATCTTCTCCATGTCAAGACCCATAAAATGGTATTTCTCCTCCGTAGTCTCGATAATTTGTTTCATCTGCATGCAGATGATGTCGACTTTCTCCAATTTAGGGAGAGCTTGTTGCACCCACTGATGTGCTTCCCTTTCTAGTTTCTGTAGTTTGGCAGTTTCAAGTACTATTTGTTCTTCTATTGTCATTCTGAGTGCTTCCTTAGTGGTTTTTCTACTTTCTAATGCCTGAATCCCTTGTCGAGTCTGCCGATAGACTTTCCCGTAGTAATTAGGCCAGTCTCTCAATATTTATTCAGTTACGACAGACTCCTCCATATGATCTTGCAGCACTTTATAGGCTTCAAAAAGGGCAGTGTGCTGTGCCATTAGGAGTCGGGCAGTTTCCTCCTTTTGTTCCTCCTTTGTTTCCTAAATGTGAGCTTGGAGTGCCGAAACCATGGTCTTAAATAGCTGATATGCCCTTTTGAGCGGTTTGTCTGTGTAGACCTCTACGGGGCTCGGCATGACGGGCTGGGCTAGATTCCTGCATTTGTGGAGGAACTCGACCTGTTATGTGTTCTGGTCATCAAGTTCCTTACATATTTGCTCACTTCTCATTTTGGCTTCACCTGCTAGGGTATTCAGAAGTTGTCCTAGCTCTGGGTTGGTCAGTGAAGTTGCATCTTTCAATTTGATGTGGACCCTTGATGTCTATCCATGATGCTCCTTTTTCTCCTTCCTCTTCTTATGCTTTTCTTTTTCTGCTTGTGTCGGCACCTGTGTACCTGGTACGCTGTACTCCAATGATGGTTGATTTGGAACTGGTCGGTTAAGGTTTTGATAGTTCTGTTGATGAAGTGTGTCCCTTGGTCGCTAATCAGGGTTAGTGGACATCCAAATCTAGTGATGATATTCTCATAGATAAACTTAACATTTTTTTCACTAGAACATGTGTCGACTGGTTCAGCTTCTGCCGGCCATTTAGTTACATATTCGACTGCAGTGATGATATACCTTGCGCTTGTCCTTTTTGCTGGTACAGGAAATGGTCCTATGAAGTCTATGGCCGAGATTTCAAATGTCAAACTTGGGTTTACTGATATCAAAGGCATTTTTGTACTAGACAGGGGTCGACCTAGTTGTTGACATCTATCACATCGACTGACAAAATTTTTGCAATCTCTATGGAGTGTCGATCACCATAATCCTGACTGTTGGATTTTCTTTGCAGTTGTGTCCGCTTGAAAATGTCCTCCTGCAGGGCCATAGTGTGCTTCATGCATAATGTTGTCTCATTCATGTTCTAGTTCACACCTTCTGAGGATGTCATCTAATCCCATTTTGTATAAAAATCCATTGATAAGACTGTATGGTGCAACCTTCATAGCTAATATCTACTTTTTCTTGGTGCTCATACCTTCTGGTGCATGTCCATATTCCAAGAACTGAGCTATTTTTTCTAGTTCTGCTGGGACTGTTTCTATTCGAAATAAATGTGCATCAGGTAAGTCATCGTCGACTCCTGTGTCGATTCGGGATAAATGGTTGGGCCCGACATTTAACTTGCCTGGTCGGACAACGACTTCGAACTCGAATTCTTGGAAGAGTAGTAGCCATCGATAGATCCTTCCATGATGTAGTGGTTTATTGATGAGATACTTCAGGGCCTGATGGTCGGTATAGAATATAAATGGGTTGGCTAAGAGATAATGTCGATATTTTTGTAGTGCAAAGACCATTCCTAAGGCTTCTCTTTCTGTTGTTGAATAGTTTCTTTCAGCCTAATTTAATTTTCTGCTGCTGTAAACTATAGGATAATACATTCCATCATCTCCTGGTTGAGTTAAGATTGCTCCTATTGCTAGGCCTGATGCATCAATGTGAACATGGAATTTGATCGATTAGTTTGGAAACTTTAGGATTGGTGCTTCGACTAGCTTCCTTTTTAATTTTTCGAATGATATGCGGCACTCCTCTATCCAGTTAAACTCTTGATCTTCTCTTAATAGTTCTTCAAGAGGATAGGTCATATTTGAATAATATCTTATGAATTTTCTGTAATAGCCTGTGTGGTCGAGTAACACCCTGACTTGTTTTGGGTTTACTGGTGGTTTTAGGTCGAGGATAATTTTGATCTTTTCAAAGTCAACCTTAATACCTTCCTTACAGACAATGTGCCCTAACAATATCCCTATGGGGGTCACAAATATGCATTTCTTAATGTTTAGGGAGAGTTGAATCTGTCAACATATTTCCAACACAAGTCTGATCCATTTGCAATGATCCTTTAACATGGATTATATTGTCCAATCATCGAAGTATACTGCCATGGTTTTGTAAATATATTCCTGAAATGTTTTGACAACAATTCTAGAAAACACTGCAGGTGCATTTTTTAATCCAAAAGGCATAACCTTGTAAGCAAATGAACCAAATTCACACACAAATGTTGTCTTCTTCTGGTCTTCTTTAGCTATTGGCACTTGGTTATAACCTAAGAATCCATCTGTAAATGAGTAGCATTCATGTCCTGCGACCTCATTCAAGATTTCATCTGCATAAGGAGTTGGAAATGGGTCTATTAGTGTTACTTTGTTTAGTTCCCTGAAGTTGACACAAATTCTTAGTCTGGTCGGATCATGTTTCTTAGGTTGTACAACCATTGGACTTTCCCATTCTGATTGGTCGATAGGATAGATGATCCCTGCTGCAAGCATGTTATTAATTTCCTTTTTGACTATCTCCTTGTATTTGTGAGCTAGTTTATAAGGCCTTTTCTTCACAGGTCGAACATCAGGTTTAGTGTCAATTTTCATTTCTCCCATTTCATGGAATAAGCCTTTGAGGTCTTGATAATCTCTAGAAAATACATCTTGGAACTCTTTTAATAATTTCACTATCTCTGTGGTCTGTTCTTCACTCCAGTAGTCACCAATCTTTGCCATGTTTGGTCGATCATCATTTGAGATGTCGAATTCTTTAGTTTTTACTTTAGCATCTAGCCATTCTGGTGCTTTGGCTTCATTGATAGGTCGACTTCCTTCTTTGAACTGCGAGAATGTAGTGGGGAATTCAGCTGCAGTCATTTTGTTGGTATCTTGTTTGTCGGTTGTTTCTACTTTCAGAATTGTACAAATAGGTTTGGTCATTTCGATATGGTTAGATTTCCATCTAAAGATTTTTCCTTCTATGTTTTCATTTTCTAACTGTAGTCTTGTCGACTATGGTTTTTTCCTTGTTTGTATATTGTTACATTTCATTGTCGGTCGGTTATCTTTTAAGGGTTTGTTTTCAGTCGGATGGATAAATTCTTTAATCTATTTTGCTATTTTTACCAAGTTTTCATTTTGAGGTATAAAGTTGAAATCTTTAATGAAATTTTCCTTGAGTTCATGCCATAAGAAGGTTTCACCTCTAGCTTCTTCCATTTTGTACCATTTGTTTGGTAAGTTGGCGAGGGTTGATGGGAACAAGTGTGGCCATGCTCGTTCATCCTTGTATCCAAGTCTTCTCCACTCTTTTACGCATGTCTTAATATGATATTCTAGGTTCTCACCTTGAGTGAATACAGGTATCTGAGCTTGTTGGGTTAACCTCTTTCCTCCAAACCTTTCGACAAAGTAAGTCGAAGCAGTTGTCCAGGTCTATAGTTTTGTCTGATGGGTATCCCACCATCTAGCAGCTTGTCCTGTAAAAGTTTCTACTAGGCTTTGGAATCGGCCATGTTCACCAATATTTTTGGAAACTTGTTTGACATGCATGACTGGTGATTCCCTTTCCTTGTATCTTGGTAGTTGTGTAGTATTTAGATTGGTAGGTTATAGCGTACGGTATTCCCTAATTTTGTTCTCAAATATTTTTGGGACAATGGACACTATGAAGCACTGTTGGGTGGGATTTTTCTGCACTTTTTGTATAGTCTAGCACCCTCTTGCTTGTGTTTTGTAGTTCTTGATATCCCAATCATATAATTCGGCGTCTGAATTATAACCAACTGAATCTTGGTTGCCTAAATGTAGTTCTCCATGGATATTTGCTTTTGTGTAATCTGCATTGTTTTGGATCTGGTAGAGTTGTTGGACATCGACTTCTTCATTGATAGGTTCAGTCCAAGGTTCTCCTTGATATGGGTGAATGGGTACAATGACCTTTTGTCCATTTCCTTTTAATTTGATTCGCTCCTTGTCCAGGGATATCGATGCTTTCATCTTTCTACCCCAAGTTCGATCGACTAATGCTGGGAAGGAACTGGATCCTTCCTTAGGGTCAACGATTTCGAAGTCGACCTTGGTCGAGATTCCTTTTATAGTCATGTCGACATTTTTCCAGACTCCTATAGGCTCAATTAAGCCCTGGTCGGCTAGTTTTAGGTATATGCCTGACTCATAGAGTCGAGGTCTGCCCATTTGTTCCCAAGTGTCACGAGTCATGATGTTTACTTATGAGCCGAATTCAAGCACTACTTGTTAGACGTGGTATCCTTTGATTTCCAGGTCGACAAGTGGGTCAGCATCACCTTTTTCTTTTTGATTTAAGCTACAGATGTTCTTTGTAAGTTTTTCAGAGTTGGTACATTTTATTTCATACAGCAAATCGATGAACTGAGATACTGAGTTGTCTTTTTGTACGAGTTGGACTAATTCATTTATTGTGTTATGTCAAGTGTCATGAACTTGGTCTTGTCATGCAAGTTCTTTGAATACATTTGTTGTTTCCTTGTATGTTTGTTTTTCTTTCAGTGGGTTGGGATAAACATGTTTCTCTTTTATTTTACTGATTCTTGGGTTATTAGCTCCTGTTTTTGTTCCTTATCGAGTTACAATATGCAATTTTTTTGTATTTATTACATGATTTTTGTGTACACAGGACAAGACATTAACATTTTTCTTTGTATTTATTTTTTCTAACATGGTAGGGAAATCCTCTAGTGAGTGATCCCCTACCCCATAGTAAGTACAACATTTGAGGTCAGTTCTGTCTTTATATGGATAGTATGCATACCGATGTCCCTCTTTATAACATGTAAAGCACTGGATGGGTCGACGCGGTCGGTTGTCATGATTCCTAGGGAATCGACCTCTTCCTGCGTAGCCTACATGTTGATTGTCGTACCGGCACTTGTATCATTGACCGTCATATCTCTGACCATTTTGATCATTTGGTAAATTGTTTTGCTCGTTTTGCTGTGCTACTACATTGGTTTGGTAGACCGCCTGATAATTCTGTCGGTTCTTCAGGTTCAAATGACAGTCGACCGTGTTATGATTTTGAGTCTCGCAGATTACACACAAGGAGGCCTTGCTGTTCTTCATGTTGAACGGGTAGTATTTTGTTGAGTGATCCCCGTGCTCTTGGAAAATGTCGCAAAAAGATTTGGTGTGCATGAATCGAACGTCTTGTCGGCTGTATTCCCGTCGACAGTTGTCTTTGGAATGGCCAGCCGTTGAGCTTTTGGTGCACCAGATCTCCTAATTCTTAAGGTTTAAATCCTTTAGAGACTTTTGTACACTCTCGATCTATTCTTCCAATCTGTGGCCTGTGGGGTAAGCGGGTATGTCCTCGTCCATCTCCACTTGAAGAGATTTTGTTAGCGCATCTTCGTAAGATTTGAACATTTTCAGACTGATGTGTCAGCGCACTTTCTGAGATAACCCTGTAAGAAACCACTGGATTAGTAATTGTTCATCTATAACATAGTCTAGCTGGTTCAGAAGGTCTTTCTAGTGCTTATCATAGTCATGGACAGTATCCCTTGGATTTTGTGATGTAGTTTTTAATTTTTTCGCTGCCAGGTGTTTAGCATATGGAGTTTTGAAAAATGATAAAAATTGCACCTTGGTCTCGGCTTTGGTTACTCTAGGTTGTCTTTCTGAAAAGGTCATATACCAGTTCAATGCCCTTTTCCTCAAAGCACGGACGAATTGTGCCATTTTTCTATCTTCGTCTGTAACTTGGTTGGCCTCCCAAGTCGACTCGCAGATGAACCAGTGGCGTCTGGGGTCCTCATCCCCCTCATATAGAGGAATGTGAGCTGATCCATGTCCCATGTCTGAATCACTATCATTGCTCTTAGGAGGTTGTAGTGGCGGAGGTGGGGTTGGAGGTGGTGGGGTTATTGGTTTATTCATCGCTGCAGGACTATGGTCGATGGAGCTTCCATTACCGTCAGTTGTCGATTCTTCGTCGATTGGCAGTCGGTTGATGTCGACTTCTGCTGTTGATGGTTCACTGCAACTATGTGTCTGCAGTTCTGAATGTTTTGTGTCTTCTAAAGCTATGTTTGGTGGGGGGGGTGCTCCTTCATGTGTCGGTAAGAGTAAGTGGATACTTCGGTTGGAGGGTGCCGCTTGAAAGGTCACCCAATTCCCTTCCTCTGGTCGACGTATAATGAGGTGTCGTCCAGTGTATGTTTCATCATCTAGTCAACTGCATATACTAAATTCACCAACTCATAGTCGGAGGTCTTCTTCAATAATAGTCTATATCTGAGTACGCGGATTCAACGGGGAGAGGGTTGTTCCTTCATGGGGAGCTCTTAATTGGAGAGCTTCTGGCTGCTCTATCCACAATTATTCCTCCGTAGGGGACGCCTCTTGTTCCACACCTTCTTCATGTCGGTAATGACCTGACTCTCGCGGATTCTCTTCCTGATCGGTCACCCTAGGACTTCTTCCTCTATGTAGATCTAAGGATCTTTCTCTTCTTGCTTCCCTCCTCTGTTGTCTCTCTTCCCTCTCTATTTTCTGAATGTCTGACATACCTTCATATGATACTATTCTCTTGAGTTCCCTTTTGGTTGACTTCTAATTACTGGTGAATGGTATCTGTTTCTAGTCGACTAGAATCCACTCTACTCTATCTTGACATATGACCAGCTACCCACCCATAGCCTACCCGACGCTTTTAGAAAGCCCAAATAGTTCAGTCTATTTGCTTAGGAAGTATTTCCACTCCCTTTCTGCAATAATTTTTTCCCACTTCCTTTGCTTCTCCGCCCAGTTAGAGTTTGATGGAAGTTCGTGAAGTGATGGACGAGGTTCAATGATATGTCCTACTCCCTTTTCGATCAGGAATTTGAACAGCACGGTCGGTAAGGAACACAGAAATTGCTCGGTGAGATCTGTGTAAAATTTCTCCTTGACTGTTTCTACCGAAGTTCTGTCTTCGACTGCTTGCTCCTCACAGAAGTCGTCAATGACTTTTTCAAACCACTCAGACAAGTTTTTTCTACCTCCTCGGATCAGTTTTTCCAGCAACTGTTGTTCTTTAGTCCCTTCCGGCTTTCTCATCCGGGAGTTTCTTCAAAAGTTGGGGCATTAATTTGACAAAATTTTCATGCGTTTCTATGAAAAATATTTCTTTTGCTTGTGCGATTGTTAATATGTTCCTTCGTTCATAATTCTACAAATAGTTTGCAACTTTACGTTCCCACCAATCCTTAATCTCCTGCTCTGGTATCATTTGTTTGCATACATTTCAGACATGTACTACCGGCAACGAAACCAATGTTGTAATCTCACAGATCACATAAGGTTACCAATAATACACCCTAAAACATATATATAAAACAAAGACAAGAGATAAGAACAAATAGATGAATTAACAGATTATATTATATCAATGAGTCCATATAACACAGAGAACTGAACTGAGTTCTCATCTGGCTCAACAACCTAATATATATGATTACAGAACGGATACAAAATAACTACCTATCGGTTCAGTGAACCGACACGACCTTAGGTGGCTAACCTAATCTCTAGTTTAGTCAGCTCATTGACTTAGTCGGCTGATCGACTAAGTCAGCTATCCTTCAAGTCGAGTTATAGACCTGCTCCTTCTACAGTACCCATAGGAACTCGTATGAATTTCATGTAACAATCCAACGCACGACCCCCAAGAATAATCGCTTTTGTTCAGGATAAAGCACCCTTGTAACCTAGGGTCTGGGGTTACCAACTTACTAATAACTTGCAGAAAATTAGATTTACCAGAGACTGGAAAGGGAATAAGAAGAAAGTCTTCAATTACCCGATTACCAACGGTTGATCCAAGCTTGATCTTCTCCCACTCCTCTTCTCTCCAAAGTTTCTAGGGATGCACCTCTTTCACCTGCAACGAGAAAATACTACAAGTAATATCTCATGCATATATATATATATCATAGGTTAGATGAAGATTATATGAAACATATAATCAAATACATTCATTAACAAAATACATGAAATAGACTCAACACAAGATTGGAAGAAGAATTATCTTTATTAACAATTGGTGAATGAGATAAGAGTACAACCCAGCTTCTGAGACAAGGACTCCTCTGCAACCAAAGGAATCTGAGTTATTTTGCTCCAATATTTTTGAAGATATACCACTAGCATAACTTTTCTCTCCAATCTTGATTGATTAGTCCCTACCCCAAGGCCTCTATTTATACTTTGGGAAATAGAGTGGTTTTGAAGGTTGGGGTGGTTGAAACAGTTGAGATAGTTAAGGATTAGGGCCCAACTAATCTCATCTAATCATGTTTTAAATTTTTTAAGTTCAAACTAAGGTGTATGTGACTATTAATATAGGCAACCCATGCATGACATGTGAGTTACTTGAAAAAAACCCACGCACGCTGGTGTACGCGGGTTGCAATGCAAATACTCGCATACAGTACATGAGTTGCAATGCAGATAGTCACGTATGCAACTCAACACTTAGAAAAAATATATAGCAAGCTGGTTTGAGGGTAAATGCATCCCAGGTCATGCCCAACTATAGTGTTCTAGCAAACTTCAATCCTAATTTGTCCTTTTGTGTACCAACATAAAGAATTTGGACACTCAGATAGAGAAGTACCATTTGGGTTGATAACCGATTCCCCCTAATGTATGAGGTCAAAGGGAAGCAATGGACGAAATGCATTATAATCATTATCTTAGAGAACTCAAAGGTCCAATGGAGCAGAGGAAGTACCTGAAACAAATACATAGTAATGTCATATACAAAGTCATATCTGAGGATGCCATGTTTAATATAATGGAACACTAGCTCCTTTACAATATTTTAATACATCATATGATACGGGTTCAAGACCACGTATATTACAAAGGTGGATCAAAGCCACAATATACAATAATGATTAGTCTTCAAAGATCTATAAAATTTGTAATTGAACAGAAAATATTATTGTGCAACTTAGGTTATGAACCTAAGGTCTTCATCAAAAATCCAAAAGAACCAGTACAATCCAAGCCATGTGAATAGATGTGTCGAAGTCGAACATGGATAGGATTCAATAGATTGTCAACTAACAGGTGATAACTAACAACTAAAGCAAAGGAATTCACCAATAATGAAAGTGAATCCTAATGTACTATCATCAAAAACTCTAGGTCTTCATCGTCAGGAAGCACTGATGAGAAACCATACTGTGATGAGGAAGGAAATAGATCCTCCAACGGATCACAAAAAGTGACTAGGAATTGGATAAAGGAAGGGAGACACAAGTAATATCAGATAGGACAATTATGGGATCAAGATAAAAATCAGATGCAGGGATAAATATTTGAACAGTGAGCACAAAATAGAGATGACCCAAGGAAACTTTTAACTTTGCAAATAATACAACTAGACTTATATGTCATGTAGGAGACATGATCATATTCCCCATGTATAACGGATAAGTGGAGGAGTAAGAAACTTGAAGTGATAGCTGAACTGAAAGTGAACACTGAGACATGAGTATCAGAAAGTACAGAGAGTGCTATGTTCAAGGATGACATGCTGCCACCGACTGAGAATCAAAATAAAATTTCTTCCTTATATTTCTTGTTAAATTTTAACGAGTTCAGGAAATTCAACTCAAGTCTCTCTTCATTTTTGACAAGCTTGAAGAGAAGAGGGAATAATGCTTGATAATGTTACTGATTCGTGGATTTTATGAGCCCGAAATAGTACATGCTCACTTGGTGTTTTCATGTTTAGAGAGTCTGAAAACTTTGAAGAAGACTCTAGGGGGGTCCTTTTTTGTCCAATTTAGTCTCTTGAGGCCGAAAAAGTATAAAACAAACCACATAAGAAATCTCTTAACTTCCATAGAATAAAAGGTGAACCTTTTTCGTACTTAGTCAGGAAGGTTCGAAAAAGGTTAAATTACCACCTACCCAATGCTCCTTCAATAGAAGCATATAACTTGATTTTTACGAGTGTGAAGGAAAGCAAGATCACTCAAAAATATCCATTTGAGTACGAGGAATGGGGCTTACAATAGTAAACTCGATGTTTTGTTCTTGTTGTTTAATGAGCATGACAAAGACATAAAGTACACTCAAAATCTTTTTCATGTTTAGGTCCAGAGCACGAAAAAGAGAAAACTAAGCTCATACCAGGTGTTCCTTTTCCGTAAATTTAGTCCCTCAGGTCTGAAAAAGTGATAAACCTATGCCTGAGAACACTCTTCTCAATTCCGTAGAAAAGAGAGTGATCCTTTCTCGTATTATTCCACATGGTCTGAGAAAGAGATAATCTACCACCAATATGGATTCCCATTCACATATTATTAACTAGCCTGAATGGACAAGTTTACTCGACAGTCAAGTCTATTTTGAGGAGTTAGACCTGGGCCTAAAGAAACTCCATAAGGGCGGGGAGTCTTTAAAAGGATAGCTTGGAAAAAGAGACCAAAATGAGGCTCAATTTGGCGTGAAAAATAGATAAGGAGACTCCCCCAAACCTATGACAACTATGGCATGAGTACCAAAAGACAATAAATGTGTTCTAATCTAGGGTACTCATGTGAGGAAAGCCCTATCCACAGAAGAACAATGGCAAAGACAAGGTACTAATGGTTAAAATACCATAGTCCATGATCAAAGAGTAATTCTAGGGTCAAGACGGATTAGGTATAAATGAAAAAATGCATGTGAACGACTGAAATCCTATCCTATATGAGCGAAAAACAACTTCAAGTGACCTTAGACCTATTACATTGAAGAAAAAAGACATGGTATTAGTTTGATTTTTATAAAAAATAAGAACTATAGGTTAAAACCCACTTTTGAAATAATAATTCTATAAATAGTTCAAAATAGAAATCAAAACTCACCATTTGACATTTTTACCCAATATAGACAAATTTTACCTCTGCCTTCAATTGCTCGTTGTGGACAACTCAATGGACAATTATCAAAACCGCAAGTGCCAGGTAAATCTACTCTCCATGCTCTTTCATTTAATCCAAGAAAATTTTAATTTTAGGGAAAAATTTGATGTTTTCAACAATTTTCAAAGCAGCTACGCTGTGTACATAGGTATGGTATATAAACAGTCGCGTACATGCATTTTATATGCAGGTTGCTCGAAGGCAAGTTACGCACAATATGCGACATGTCCAAAGGATAGTCGCGTACACTGCACAAGATATGAAAAGGCTATGCACGGCCAAAATCAAAGTTTTTTATATGAATTTAATGTTTGATTATTGGCTCGTTACCATATTGAAACATGGCCTTGGAGTGGAGGGAGAGGGAGCATGAATACATGGACCAAGATGTCTTCGAAGTGCCCGCACGGTAAATGCTTTGCGGAAAAGTGGGTTGCTCAAATTCTTTTGTACCTCACTTATGCGATCCAATGTCTGCGTGCTAGAGTTTATGATAAACTACTGGGATCATGATCTTGGTATTTTTGACCTACGAGGTGAGTTTCTAGAGATTACCTTGGAAGACATCTACTTTATCTCCTGTCTGTCACGACGAGGAGCTCCGGTTAACTTGGAAGGTACCAGTAGAGGCGATGACCTTCTAAGTGTGCAGAACTACATTGATACATACTGTGCGTCTGGTACTCAAAAGAGGGGTAGTTGCACTCCTATTGTTCATATTCACAGCTTTCCATTACAAGTTTTGGCAAGCACTATAGTGAGTGTTTCAGGGTCATCATCACTTCACCTTGCAACTCGAAACCAAATGAGACTTGCAGTGGAATGTCTATAGGGAGCCCTATATGACTGGTGTTTGGGAGTAATCTTGATAATGAGGAAAAAACTCTCTGACTGTAAAAGAGGATGGCG
Organism: Pseudotsuga menziesii; assembly: GCA_001517045.1. NCBI lineage: Eukaryota > Viridiplantae > Streptophyta > Pinopsida > Pinales > Pinaceae > Pseudotsuga > Pseudotsuga menziesii. Next base: position 73,870 of record LPNX010982236.1, on the reverse strand, counting down.
GAAAAACTTCAGTTATTCTAGCATATCGGTGGCCTTTTTCTTTGAGAGGGTGCCCAGTTTGAGTCCTATAGTACCACTACCATTTCATTCTCCCCGTCCGCCTAGACTGAGTAGGTGGGGGGAAATCTTCCTCCGCCAAGGAGGCGGTCGATCGGTTCAGAGAGTATACGATGAAGACATCTACTTATGGTGGGAGCAACAACTACTAGCACTGAAACAGTTTCCATATGCTGGGATAGATTTCCGACATAACACCGACCTTGTCCTCCCTCCTTGAGGAGCACAGGGAGCATCAGGTATTTTTGTTTTCAAGTTTTTAAATTTTTATGAATTTCAGTCATAAAGATATATACATATGTACAAGAGTTTTTAATCCTATAAAATGTTAAAATGCAGATATTGGACCAGTCTGCCCTGCTGGGCATCCACGTATGTATGTACGTCTTGTGGCAGGAGAAGACCATGGCTTGATTAGGGTTCTTGAGGGGAATCTTGCCAGGCTTACCCAAAGAGTACCTACTTTGCGTATTGAGCATATCCCTACCATTATGCAAGAGCTAGTGGTTGGTATCCCACCTGTCTAGATATGCCTTATGAGGCGGGTATTTAGAGCAATACTTGTGTACATCGACACTGCTGAGGCTGTTGTAGCTGAGGAAGCTGAAGAAGCCTGAGAGTAGGGTGATCAAGATGATCAGGGGGACTAGGGTGGTACAGACGACTAGGGTGGACATGATGACTAGGGTGGTCAAGCTTATACCTAGGATCATTTTATGGACTAGGATCCATTTTTTGTATATTTTTTGTATATTATATAGTTATGACTGGATCTAAGGATCAGTAACTCGACCTATCTATATGGATAGATATTCACACACACACACACACATATATATGTATATTGTCGATTTTATTTACATGTGTTTTGTAATGCATCTATTGTATATTTTTATGAAAAATATGTTAAGTGCCGGTCCAAGATATAATTAGCATATGCATCAGTTAATGAATTTTGATTTCTTGGAATATGATTGAATGTAATAAACTCAAAATTTCTTTCCAATAACCTAACTTGCATAAACTGACGTAGTAAAATAGGGTTTTGCACCTGATAAGCTCGATTGAGCTGGGAAACCACTAATTGAGAGTCAAGTCTGACTTCCAGCTAGGTGATGCCACGTGACAAAGCATCCAATAAAAGCTCAATGACAACCCTGTATTTGGCCACATTATTGGCAGCAGGACCTAGACAAGTGCCTCCAGAGGCAACTAGTTGTCTCGAGGGTGAGTAAATAACCCATGTGGTTGAAGCCAGGTTACAAGTGTGGCGACTAGTGCCATCTGCAAAACCTACGTACCACTCGAAAGACATCTGTAAAAACCAATAGATGGTATAAGAACACAATTCGATGAACTATTGTACATAAAATTACATACAATAAAAATACAAGAAAAAGCGCTAAGCCTAAGCATAGAAATTTTTCAAGTAGATCCCATTTCTAGGTTCGGGAAGCTTATTCCCCTTGAAATCAGTTAATTCATATGCACCTTTATTCAAAAATTCAACATGAAATAAGGTCCTAACCACATAGACCTAAATTTTCCTGCCCCGAGGGGTTCTTTGTCTTGATCCCAGAGAAAGACAAGCTCCCCTTCATAAAAAATATGAGGTTTGACCGATTTATCGTATTGATTTTTGACCCTATTTTTTATGAGCCTCATTTTCTATCAGCGCATCTCTATGCTACTCATCTATATGTTCTAAATGTAACAAATGTTCTTGAAGCTTAGTCTTATCAGGTAACACATGAATATCAATCTTTAAGGATGGTATTTCGCATTCAACTGGGGTTACTGCTTCCACCCCATGAATGAGTTGGAAAGGAGAGAACCCTGTAGTATTTTTCACATTGGTCCAATAAGCCCAAAGTGTAGGGTACAACATGATGCACCAATTGGAATGGGATGCATTAATAGTGCGCTTGAGAATAGTCTTCAAGGTTTTATTTATAGCCTCGACTTGACCGTTCGCTTAAGGGTAGAAAGAAGACAAATGTTCTTATATAAACCATAGCATAGTGGTCAATTCAGTCATCATACTATTTTGGAAGTGACTACCATGGTCAGTGACAATCTCTTTAGGAATATTGAACCGTGCGATAATTTGGTTGAAAACAAAAAAAGTTGCAGTTTCCCCATCAACTTTATAGGTGGGAATTGCCTCTTCCCACTTTGTGAAATAATCTACAGCGACAATGATATGTTTGTGCCCCCCAGCCGAGACTGGGTTGCAAGTCACATAATCTATCCCCGAATTCATGAAGGGGCCCAATGAGATGATGGGAAATAATAGAGTAGGATGCGACTGCATCTTTCTGGTGTAAAGCTGACAAGGATGACAGGCGCGCTTCATGGCTTCCACACAATCTTTAAAGATCATGGGACATAAATAACTGGCACGTAAGATCTTTTGGGCCATTGCTAACCCAAATAAATGACCCCCACATGCTCCACTATGGGCATTATTTAGGATAGTCTTTGCTTCCTCGTGGGTAATACATCGATGCAAAATGGAATCTACCCCCCTACGATATAAAGTATCTCCAATAATGAGGTAGTTTTTTGCAGGTACGCGTAGTTTGCGCCATTCTTCCCACGAGAAGGTTGTAGGGTACTTTAGAGTTTGGATATAGACAAGTATATATCCATACCAAGGGTCAAAGGTGGAAATAAAAAAGATATGCTCATCTGGGAATGAGTCTTCTTCAATGGCTACATCTTCCTCAATTGAAAATTCTGTGATGAGCTCAACAAAAACTAAGGATTTTTTGGATTTGGCAGATTGGAAATCTAAGTCAAAATATTAAAGAATGACTATCCATTTGTTGAATTTTCCTCCAACTATCTGTCGGGACAAAATGTATTGGAAAGGATTAACATCTACCACTACCATCATGGTCCTCGGTAAGATGTAATGACGCAACCTCTGAACAACATACACAGCTACTAAGGCCAACTTCTCAACATGGGAATACCTAAGTTCAGGGAAAGCTAAAGCACGACTAAGATAGTAGACGAAATGGTCTTGGATCCTATCATCCTCTTGGACTAGTACTACCCCTATGGTCGACTCGGATGTGGCCAGATACAATATAAAATCACGAGAGTAATCTGGTGGGCGTAGTAATGGTGCCGACAACAAAGATTTCTTTAATGCCTCGAGTGCAAGTTGTGTGATTTCATCCCATACAAATGGGGTGTCCTGCTTCAATAGGCGCATGAAAAATTTAGTGATCTTGGCATAATTTATGATAAAACGTCGAAGGAAGTTGGAATTCCCTTGTAGGCTTTGAAGTTTCCTGATAGAACGAGGAGGAGGCAGATTTACTATGGCTTCAAATTTCAAAGGATCCACCTGAATACCTTTGTTGGAAACAATGAATTCGAAAAGTCTCCCCAACTCGACACAGAAAACACACTTGTGGGGATTTAAGTGAATTGTGTAGTATCTGCATCATTCAAATATTAAACGCAAGTGATCTGTCTGATCGATCCTATTATGAGAATGTGCTGGCAGATCATAAAGGTAGGGTTTGATAATAGCTTTAATGTCATGAAAGGCAAAATTCATTTCCCGCTGAAAGGTAGCCCCTGTATTTTTCAATCCAAAGGGAATTTTCTTGTACGCAAATGTACCCCAAGGACAAATTAAAGCTATTTTATGCTGGTCTTCCGATTTAATTTGAATTTGATTATACCTGGCCCAAACCATCCATAAAATAAAAGAATTCACTACCCGCACAGACATCAATAATTTGATCTATGAATGGTGTGGGGTAGTTATCCTTAGGGCAGGCTTTGTTTAGATCGTGAAAGTCAGTACAAACACATATTGTCCTTTATTTTTTGTCGACAGGAATGGGGTTGGATACCCATTCTGTCAAATCTATCAGGTAAATGAAACCGGCTTTCAACAGTTTTTCAACTTCAGCCTTAACAGCTGCCACTTTACGTGGATTGACAGGTCTTATATTTGTCGAACGGGTCTGGAATCAGGGTATGTTCGGATTTCATGCTCGACTATTGATGGAGCTATTCCTGGAATCTCCTCATATGAATAGGAAAACACGTCGTGGAATTCCTTAAACAAGGATATATAGATCGCAATCTCCTCCGGAGAGCAGTTTGCATCGATGTGTACATTTTCCACAAAATTTGGGTTTTGCAGAGATGTTCATAGGAATAGTAGTGGAAATGTTTGCCATATTCCCCCAAGCAAATATTCCTTCCCTTGGTAAGGGATTAATAGGTGTATCAACATCACTTGCTAGTCTCATATGGAGCTCCTAGTTCTCAATCCTGCTTAACTCTGGAAGAAAATAGGATCGATGGTGAAGATCTTCGCAAATTTGTCTCGTCCGTACATAGATTCCAGAATGGCTTCATTAGAAGGAAAAACCATATCTAAGCAGTCTCTAGAATGCAAAGAGTTCTCTACCCAAGCAGGAAGATAGTCTTCTTCCGGCTCCTCTGAGACCGTGAGAGGGACCAGAATGGGATCAACAATGGTATGAACGATAGCTTGATAAGATACATTCGCTGCCAATAAGAGGACTTAAGGTTCATGGTGGGAAGGAAGAACCCAAGGATCTCTTCTATCAACAACCGTGGAAATAGACTTCCCTACACTAGTAGAACCTAAATAATTAATCAGAGCTGGAAAATCGAATGTTCCCATCAATGATGCATACATTCTAGCCCCTAATCTCTCTGAAGTAGGTTTAACCTGATCAACTAATGGCATGGTGGACTTGTTAGTTTCCATGCATCCCTTTTTAGTAAAACTGAGTTGGTCTACAGTAACCAACTTCCCTTCGTGTGGAAACACTACTACTCGAAGTACGACCGATGCAATAGTGGACATGGCATAAGTCCAACTTCTCCCCAAGAGAAAGTTATAATCCAAAGGTGCATCAATCACCTCTACCTCAATAGATAGTGCCTTCCCTGCCAACTTTATTTCGAAAGCTGGTTGGATACCATGTGGACGAAATGACCTTCCGTCGAAATCAGTAAGTAGGGTGTTCGATGGAACTAGCTCTGGAGATCCAAGAGATTTCCAACAAGACAAGGACATGACACATGTAGAAGCACCCTCGTCGACAACTACCCTTCCAATGGTTTTTCTGCCATGAATGACATTTATCGATAAGGCCACATGATAAGGTAGGTGAATTTTGAGATCAGACAAATTAAACTTCACCATGAGGCTCGATGAATCCATGCTGCCTAAGGCTGCTAAGAGTGCATCTCACTGGGAGGGACAACTCTATAACACCTCTAAAGCCAACATCACACAAGGGGTATGGGATAAATATTCAACTATACAGTATTTGGATGTATCCCTAGAATTGGGATTGTGTAAGGTTTTCTTGAAGACACCTTTCGGTATCTTGGGCATAGGTTTGGCAGGTTTTTCAATCATGAGAGGGCTAGAAGTTTCACTTGTAGACTTACCCTTCTTTGAAGCCTCTGTCTCATATTTCTTGTTCCTAGTCTAGAGTAAAGTTTGGGATTGAACCATGTTGATATAATTGGGGTCAGGATCATTTGGGGTGCCCCCTGCTACATTTGAAGCTGAAGCAGAATTTTGTCCTTGGGGAAACGGATCTTTCAGGACAACCGGATGTTGGCCTTTTAGAAGCTTTTGATCTTGGTCAATAAGGGGACATTGAAGGGTCAGGTGATCCTCCTGGCACAACTTACAAGGGAATTTCACCTTCTTCTTTTCTTTTTTTTTCCTCCATCAGCATTGTTTGTGTGTTTTTACTTGTTTTGGTTTCCCTCACCTTTCTTTCCTTTCTTCTTTTTCCCACCGGTTTGTTGATTGCCCTTTTGAGAGGATTGTGAAAAAACATTTGTATTCTGGGGTGAAGGGGCAGCCTTTGCTACCTCCACTATAGAATGTTTGACAGACAACTCATGGAGCTGTTTAGCCAAAGACTCTACAGTGGGAGATTTTACAGAACCAACCACACCATCATCATGGGGTCCAGGCTTAGGTTTCTCTACATTATGCGTTGGCCTTGGTGCATTAGGGATGATTTCATATAAAATCCTAGACTATCCATACTGCTTCACATAGAAACAAATATTGCTCGGGATCGTCTGTCCCGTTCCCATGAAACAAAGGTAATTTCGTATCATCACCTGCCATCTTGGGATTTCTTCATGTAGATGCTGACCTACCACTAGAATGTTACTGGCACATCGGGAAAGTCGACGTGGAACTTGTGTTTCTTCCTGATTTTGGAGTAGTGCATGGAGGCGTGGGCATATTGCTTCTGGGGTTTTAACTTACCACTATTCTGGGCGTAGTTTGGGTTTGGTCATCCTCTTCGTAACTATAGGGTCACTTCATCCCATGTGGTATTCCTTCGAGGTATTTCCTTTCAATCATAGTAGGACCTTCCCCTATCCTCTGCCTCTTCTCTTGTCAAAACCTTACTCCTCCCCTCGTAAAACCACTTTCTTCCTCAGATTCCCTCATAGTCTTGTCAAAACTTTCACCCATCTACCTATTATATTTCCATTCATATCCCCCCTTTAGTCATGATATCCACCGCCTCTGCACACCGGAGTTCTACTACTTGAGCTGCATCTCCAGTATACCCTTTTCAAAAACAAGCATTTTAATTGAAAATTGTAGCGATAATAAGAGCCTACCTCTAGGTCCATTGAAAAATTCCCTTTCTGCTACGCTGTAGTACTTGGTAGTGTTGAATACAAACTCAGTGGTATATCCTTCTAGGATACTATCCATCCAGACCTCAATAGCTCATGATGCTCTATTTTCAGTTTCTTGCAGTTCCTAGATCAATCCAGGGGTCCACGATGTTGGTTCTCCTCCTTGGAAATTTGTCTTCTTGTAAGTGAACTACGTCAACCACTCGTACATTATGATAGGGAAAAAAAAAAGTAATCGTGAGGACCGTCATGTATGTATCTTTCAACCCACTTGTCCTTCGTCAGTCCAGGGTTCTGATTTTTTGCTTCATCAAATTCTCGCAGCTTCTGATCAAACCAATCTTGAATTTTTGGTCGCTTCAGATGCCACATATCCTCCTCTCAGTTGAAACAAGGTCCCCACAACAGAACCATTTGTTGGCACAAACCCAAACAAAAAAACCCAATCGGTAGGGGTTCCCACTCTATTGACCCTTGAATCACTGCAATCTCCCTAAGCACCGGCCCAGATAGGTTTTACCCTGTCCAGCAACACCCATGAAGCAGATGAAGTCTCACCCAAGATGTTCGAGGGAGGGATGACGACACCAAGTTTTCACAGAAATAGAAGAGGACTATGGGAATCAATAATTCATCAACTTATTTATCAGATCTGGCCAGTTTCTTAATCATTTATAAAATCATTCATCAATACTCTTCAATGGATCACATAATAGGAATCATCTCATCACATAATTAAACATGATATTGCACGAACGAATCTAAGAAGATAACATTAGTCATAAGAAGTAAACATTGCTTCATAGATCCGTGTCACACATATTCACCATTGGATTGTGGAAAAAAAAATAAAATACAGAAATAGGCAAAAGATAACAGTATTTCAGATCAACCCTTGTCTCTTCATATTACTTCTGCGCAAAAAATCACATATCCAAAATAGACATAAACTCAATCCTCAGTCTAGAATTCCTATGATGAACATAATCACTATCTCCATCTATCTCTTTTATCGATGATTCTTATATCAACAATTATTCTACTATTTATAGGATTGCTCCTTTACATTCGTGGTCCACTTCTAACTAACTCCTAACTAATTCTACCAACTAATGACCAATATCCACAAAATATGGTCAAAAGTACAAAAAGTGACACAAAATATTCAAAAGTAGTCTATTTTCCTCCTTACACACTATCTTTGTCTTGCACGGTGTCTTCTGAGCTTGTGTAACATCCATGATGCTGTACAACTAACTGATCTTCAACCCCTTGCCAACACAATTAAGTCTTCTTTGCACAGTGAATTCTCCATGACTGACCTTGGATTGTTGAGACAATTTCTTGGATTATAGATTAAGCAATTTGAAGCAGGGATTAAGTTCATCCAACCAAATTATGCTGAAGAATTGTTATTGAAGTTCAAAATTGCTGAATGTAAGGCAACCAAGTGCCCATTCCTCTCAGGAATAAAACTAGGTGATTTTGGTGCATCTCCATTGTTGGAAAAATCGTTGTACAAAAAACTGTTGGGAGTTTGTTGTATATTACACATGCTCGACATGATTTGGAATATGATATAGGTGTCATTTCTATACATATGCATGAGCCTCATGAGATCCATTGGATGGCTGCAAAAATAATATTTAATTATGTGTAAGGAACCAAACACTTCGGTGAACACTATGTTGTTGGTTCTCCACTAGAACTAGTTGGATTTACTGATTAGGATTGGGATGGAGATTCCATTGAAAGAAAGTCAAATTCAAGTTATGTCTTCATGCTTGAACATGGCCCCATATACTGGTAAATCAATAAGCAACACACCATATCCCTCTTTTCAGCTGAGGCCAAGTACAAAGGAGCAATGAACACAACTACACAATGTGTGTGGTTGCAAGGTATTCTTGGGGAACTTGGATTTACATTTGATTCATCCACAGTAATTTGGTGTGACAATCAAAGTGTAATCAATATTTCCATTGATCCAGCGCAGAGACAGAGGACCAAGCACATTGAGATACACATGCACTAAATCAGGAGCTTGGTGCACGAGCAGGTGATATCATTGCAGTATTTCCCATATGCAGAGCAAGCTACTAACATATTCACTAAGAGCTTCATAGAGAAGACACTCACCTATATGAGATCCCTTCTTGGAGTCAATTACATATGGTGATGCCTAATATTCACTTTCATATTTTTCTCCATGTCCATTTTAGAGGGGAGTTTTTGTTCCCATGAGGTTTTCCTCCTTACCTTGGTTATCTGGACTAATAAATTTTTGTAAGAGGTGACTTGAGCCTTAGTTGCCAAGGAATCAAAAGTATGGTCTAATTGAACTAATTCAGGATTAAGGGGGGGGTTTTATAGCATTAATCCACATTATTACACCTAGGATACATTAGTTCAAATATTAGTCTTATGCACCGAGGATACATTTTCATTAGCCTTACGCTATGTTATATGGTCCAAAACTATGTTATCTTGGTGAACTTTAGTGTATTAGAAATTTTGGACTCATAATTGCACCCATGCGCTCTCTTTTGATCATTTTTACTGCCCACTCATGCTCATTAATGACATATCATACCTTAGTTTCTCCCCATCCCTTAAATCAGGGTAATTGTTTGACTAGATGTGCCAGTGCATGTATTTGGTGGTTTTTGGCTCTTCTTGGTCATTTATTTCTTCCTAGATCCACTCCCACTCACCCATGTGCTCACCCAAGATTATCCTACCATCATTTATGTCCTATAATGCCCCATCCATGTCCACACATGAATTTGAGACCATTTGGGATGGTTTGGGAGATCATTGGTCCACCTAGGGGGGTTTTGAGGTCAAATCCTATCCTGACACATGTATGTACAACTAGTGTTTCTGGCACTCATTGCGCAAGCAGAAATGGAGCAGACTCATGTATTGCTTACCCCATTCAACTGTTTTGAATTGAAGTCTGAAATGGTGATCCATATGAGTTCCGAAGGGCTGTACAAAGTCACCATGGGGACTTAGACCAAGCCCAACTTTGTTGTGGGAAAATCAAAGTACTTCAACATACTATATGTGACATTCAGGATGCTTTGTATCAGTATTTCAAGGAACCTTCTCTTCCATGTAGATAATCTAACAACACCCAACAAAGTATGGATCAAGCTCAAGTCATTGTTTGGGAATACTAATGAGATGAGATTCCACCAGTTTGAAAATAAGTTGATCTCATTGATCCCAAATCACTTTGAGACAATTCAGGACTTATTCACTAAGTTCAAATTGTTGGTGCTTCAGTTGAAACACTGTGGCATTAAAAAGAAAGAGGAGCAGCTAATCTTGTCCATTGTTTCAAAGCTAGGGCTAGAGTATTCAGTGTTTGTGTCAACATTCCACTCTAGCAAGCTCATGAATCGAAATTGGAGGATGCCATCACTAACAAAATTCATGGATTTACTGACTCAAGAGAAAGACAAGCTAGTGAAAATGGGTAGCACCGAATCCCTTGCTGCAATAGTTTCGAATCCAACCAAAGGTATGAAGAAATCTAGACATTAGAAGCAACAAGAGAAGAAGAAGTAGAAGAAGCCCAACTATTAAGATGGGGGTTCAAATCCTAGCAAAGACTAGGACACAAAGAATAAAGAGAAAACAAAATTCACTTATTGTCACAAAGGGTGGAATCCAAAGAGTTCTTGCATGAATAAAATGATTGACATGATGGAGCAGCTACTTGAGAAGAACATCATCCCACTTCTAGAAGGCGCAAGGAAGAAAGAGGGAGGTTCAATATCAGAGAGAAAAGAAATATTCCATGCTTTGGTTACTAGATCTTCAATCTCTTCTTCCTTCATTATAGATTCAGGTGCCTCTAGGCACATGGATTCCATTCCTTCTTGGCTCTGCATCCTGATAGTGGTCCATCCATTCTTATGGGTTATGATTCATAAATCCAAGCCAAAGGGATTGGAAGGATTGATATTGAAAATGGGTACTTCAACAATGTGTTGTTTGTGCCTAATATAGAAAATATCCTACTCCCTTTCTATCAAATGACACACACAAGTACAACCAAGAGAGTAAAATTTACTCAAAATGATGTGGAGATATCAGAAGTCTCTATAGGCCAAGTTGTTGCAGTGGGTTTTGCTGACCATGATTCAAGAATGTACAAATTCTCTCACTTCCTTCCATACTCACAAGGGAATGCACTCCTGTCACATGCCAATGAGACAAGTAATTTGTGGCATGAGAGATATGGTCATCTCAACTACAGGTACCTACAAGCACTAAGCAAAGAAAACATGGTTGAAGGGCTTCCTACCATCATGTTTTCCAATGGCACATGCAAAGGGTGTGTAGTGGGAAAGCATGATGAGCACAGATATGAGAAAGGAAAGGAAAGGAGGGTGGTCCAAGTGCTTGATATGATCCATTCATATCTCATAGGGCCTCTTCCCATTCCCTCATATGGGAATTCAAGGTATGTCTTGACTTTCATAGATTATTTCTCAAGGTACTATTGAGTGTATTTTCTCAAGCTAAAATCTAAAGTTTTTGATACTTTCATAGTGTACAAAGCCTTAGTTGAGAATGCATGTGAGAAAAATATCAAAGTTATTAGGAATGAGAATGGTAAGGAGTATTTCAATAATAATTTGCAGCATATTTTTGAGGAATGTGGCATCCAAATGTAGCATTCTATGCCCTACACACCACATCATAATGGTGTTGCAGAGCGCAAGAACATGGATATCAAGGAGATGTAAACCTGTATGATGGAAGAAAAGGATTTGAATCCTAAGCTATGGGATGAAACTATCAAATATACTGCATATGTTCAAAGTATAGCTCCACACAAAGCATTGGATGGAAAAACTCCATTTGAGTCTTGGAGTGGTCATAATCCTAATGTTTCTCATTTCAGGGTTTTTGGCTCAAAGGTTTGGGCTAGGATTCCTATCGAGAAGAGAAAGGCATTGAAAACTCAAAGAAAGGATTCCATTATGGTATTACATGATAAATATTCAAAGGGATACAAGCTATTTTATCCCTCATATTAGAAAAAATTCATTGAAAGGAGTGTACAGTTTGAAGAAGATCCCATGTAGGAGATCGAACTAGCTCAAGGGGAATGCTCAAATCCTCCACTCCATGATGATGTAAGTGATGATAATTACTTAGGTTTTTCTGATTCTGATATTGATGATGATTATTATGACATGTATTTATATCATGACTCACTCATTCGATCCAAGTGGGCTAATAAAATTATTCAAGCAACTGGGGATCTTGCTGGAGATCCACTAGACTCTAGAAAGACTAGATCTCAATTTCACAATGCCTTCTCTACTTGTGAATTGAATATTTCAGAGATATTATTTATGATGGTTGGATATAATCCCCAAACATATCAGGAAGCATCAATTGAACCAATATGGAAAACAACCATGCAATAATCTTTCAAGTCCCTACAAGACATTGAGACTTGAGAATTGGTTACCTTTCCCTCCAAGAGGAAACTAGTGCAATGTAAGTGGGTATATAGGAAAAAAGTGGATGCTGATGATTCTGATGTCAATTATAATTCTATGTTTGTTTACAAAGTATTATCACAAGTCTAAGGAGTGGAATATATAGAGATATTTGCACCGGTTGTAAACCTGGACTCTATCAGGCTAGTTTTAGTCATTACTTCATCTAAGCGCTGGGAGGTTCACCACATGGATGTGAAGAGTGATTTTATTCATGGTGAACTTCATGAGTATATCTATATGAATCAACCAAAATGTTTCATTCATGATCCTTCACTTGTTTTCAGGTTGAAGAAGTCACTCCATGGCCTCAAGCAAGCCCCGAAGGCTTGGTATGCCAAGATGGACAATTGTTTGCTATCGCTTGGATTTAAAAGATGTAAATATGTTCATAATATGTATTTGAAACATGTTGGTGATTTATTTTACGTAATATTACTTTATTTTGATGATGTTTGATTACAAGTATCTTCACTAAAGAAATTGGATCAATTAAGTCTTCTTTGCACAGTGGATTCTCCATGACTAACCTTGGATTGTTGAATTTATTGGATTAGAGATTGAGGAATATGAAGTAGGGATTAAGGTCAGAAAACCAAAGCATGCTGAAATTTTTTTATTTAAGTTCAAAATGGCTTAATTTAAGGCAGTCAAGTTCCCATTCCTCTCAGGAATAAAACTAGGTGATTTTGGTGCATCTCCATTGGTGGACAACTCGTTGTACATAAAACTAGTTGGGATTTTGTTGTATCTTACACACTCTCGACCTGATTTAGAATATGTTGTAGGTTTTGTTTATATATATGTGTAGGATCCTAATGAGACCCATTGGAATACTGAAAAAATAATATTTCATTATGTGCAAGGAACTAAACACTTCGGGGTACACTATGCTGTTGGTTCTCCACTAGAACTAGTTGGATTTACTGATTCGGATTGGGATGGAGATTACATAGAGAAAAAATACACTCTAGGTTATGTATTCATGCTTGAAAATGTTCCCATATTCTATTCAAGCAAGAAAAAACACACCATATCCCTCTCTTTAGTTGAGGCCGAGTATATAGGAGCACTGAACGCAACTACACAATGTGTGTGGTTGCAAGGTTTTATTGGGGAACTTGGATTTGCATTTGATTCACCCATAGTCATTTTATGTGACAATCAAATTGTAATCAATATTTTCACTGATTTAGTGTAGAGACAGAGGACCAAGCACATTGAGATACACATGCACTACATCAGGAGCTTGGTGCATGAGCATGTGATATCATTGCAATCACTAGTACATGTGGACATTTTTCCCATGGAAAATCATTGCTATTGCAACACTTGTTCATTTCTATAGCCACGAACATGACCCATTCTTTTTTGTGGGAAAAATTTCATGGCTATACCAACACTTTTCCAATTTTGTCGCTATTGTGGTGAATGGCATGTATCACTATTGTGACAAAAATGTATGCTTCTATTCCGATAAAGTTGCGTTGCTATTGTGATGGAAAATAAATGATGAAAATAAAAAAACAATTGCTACGAACCACCGTTGGTATAGCGAGGAAAGTGTATATTGTTGAAAAAAAATAAACAAGGGTTGCGACGACACGTCGTTGCTGTAGTGAAGGAATGTTCGTCACTAGAGCAACGAAGGTCAGTATTTAAAAAAATAAAAAAATAAAAAATTTGTGACGAACACATGTTGGTGTAGCGATGAGGAGTTGTCACTATAGTGACGCCAAGACATAGCAAGTTCCGACGAACTTTCTATACTAGTGACATAAAATTTTGTCGCTAGTATAACAAGTTTGTCAGAACTTGATATGACTTTGCATCGCTATAGTGACAGAAATGTCTTTTAAAAAAAATGTTCGTCGGTAAGTCAAACTAGCATATTATTGTTGAAGGTTCTAAACATATTATTGTTGAAGGGAATTCCAAATTAGTCATTGATATCCAGAACTAAAGGAACAATATGCTCTCAAGAATCAACCACTTTTACTTGATTCAAATACCACTTGCCGACTCTTGGTTGATTTAAAAATTGACCACTTTTACTTGATTCAAAGACCACTTGCCTTAATTTAACTATGAGAAATTGGAACATTGATCATAAGACACAATCAAGAGGATATATCAACCCATCCATTAATGTTTATGATAAGTCTGTCTAGAGAAATGGAGAAGTGGTAGATAAGAATGACCTAATAGCGTAGATCACCATTGCCTAAGAGACATGTCATCACCAAATAACCCCAAAACTATCTCCATGTGCACATGTGCAATATTACAAAATTCGAGTGAGATGTATAAGTGCCCCCACAAATGATGTGATTTATGATCATCATTTTAACATTAAGTACACGATTACATCAAGCCTCTATATACAACATTAAAATTTATCCTAACATGTTAATAAAAAAAAATAAAGCCATGCCATCATATTTTCCAACATAAATCAAGCAAGTTCATAGGGGCAACTAAACTTATATAAGGGCTTTGATATGGGCAATTAAACTTATATAAGGGCTTTCCTCTTCTATAGTGATAGAATTTATAATGAATAAAATAGTATCGATACCACAATGATACATACATCAATATTGTCATTACAAGGGCACAAACATTCTCCAATTTCACAACATAAATATAGGCCTTAAGGATTACACATGCCTCCCAACATGACCACAAACAAATATTTATTTTAAGGCCTATTTTAAAACATGTTAAACAAAGCATGTACAAAAGATAGAAAGAGGCCATACGTGAAATCGTTAGTTCACATATCTAATATTGATATTACCTTCTAAATTAGAACAACTTCTTAAATGTTATTGTGAAGATCATATGAATTCTGGATTTGCAATCCAAACCACTCCAAGGTACTCTTCTTCCCATGAAACGAACCATGTTGTAAAGAGTGTCCTATAAGGGTGTGAAGAAGATTGATATTACCTTATAAAGTAGAAAAACTTCTAGAATGTTACTGTTAAGATCATATGAATTATGGATTGCAACCCAAACAACTCCAAGTCACCCTTCTTCTCATGAAACCCACCATGTTGTATAAAGTGTCCTATAAGGGTGTGAAGAAATCTATTGTAGACTCATGTGGACACCTTCTCTCTCCAACTACATTGCCTCCCTTATTATTGGTTACCAAAACAAACCTATAAGATGGTAATTTAATCAAAACAAGTTTGAATAATTATACAAGCTTTTATAAACACACATACAAA
This sequence comes from Pseudotsuga menziesii, assembly GCA_001517045.1. Classification (NCBI taxonomy): domain Eukaryota; kingdom Viridiplantae; phylum Streptophyta; class Pinopsida; order Pinales; family Pinaceae; genus Pseudotsuga; species Pseudotsuga menziesii. Next base: position 58,359 of record LPNX010982236.1, on the reverse strand, counting down.
AAGGGAATTGAGGGTACTTCCATTAGTGAAATTTGAATGAGTCTAAAATACCATTATCCAACTAATCTTCCATAAATATATCTCACTTATGTTGAGTGGTTGAGTGTTATTAATTAACTTGAGTGGTTGAGTGGTTGAGGGTTGTGAATTCCAGTGAATTGACTTGAGTGGTTGAGTGTTTTGAATGCAGGAGCTCTAGGGGTCAATTCTACTCTACCCACTTTACACTGGATAGCTCCTCGAACGAGGGGAAGTCCCTAGGGTTTCTTGGAGATATTTTCCTCGGAAAAAAAAAGGATATGGATTCATAACTTATTCTCATAATTATTAGCTATCCAATGTAATTTCAATCAACCTATGAATAATAGAGATGACGATTGATCTGCAATTCCATGTTGGTGTTTGTTAGTGATGGCATGCTTTTGAATAACTATTCTTTCAATGCATTCATTTCGTTTTATAAGAATGGAATGGAAAATATAGTTAATAACAACAATACAACAATAACATTAACAATATCGAGCAACATGTTAAAATAATCATACTATAAGAATGCTTTATCGTTTTGAATGAAAAAATGTCTCTTCCATTTGTCCTTACATAATATTGAGAAAATATATCTCCATCTGTGTTAGAAAGATGCTGTGAAGACTCACATGGAGCTCTTCACATAAATAAATGCTAGATAGAAAGAAAAATTATTGATTCTTTGACTCATTATAACTCGACAAGTTCAAAAATAAATAATTTGAATAAAGCCTCAAAGAAAGACAAGTGCTATCCTCCTCTATACACTCAATTAATAGAGGCCTAAAAATTTCCACTAGAAAATTCCAACGATAGACCATATTATAGCATTGATTATAGCAACGATGAGTCCCATTTTGAAAACATCGGTTAGTTCAACAAATCCAGTTGCAGATGCCATAAAAAATTCATATTAGCACAAACAAGAAAATAATGTGAGAATTGTGATTTTTGTGTAAAAGAAAGGGAAAATAAAGATATAAGATGTATAAAGAGGCCAATTTTATATAAAAGGATTAAAAAGAACATTAGCGCCATAGTATACAAATTCCTGACCACTGTTGTAGTGTGTAATAGCTCCAAAGATATTTGTGTTATAAGCCAAAGCAAGTGTTACAAGAACCCCAGGAACTCCAACTGCTAAATGCATAGCTAGAAAGGCAGAATACAAAGCCCCAACATGCCCTATCTGGATTGCAAATAGATAATGTATCAATAAGTACAATGCCTGAAGGATGCTAAATGCTGCAGGATAACTTAACAATAATGATGCAAGAGACTTAGCAACACAACCTGACATCCACTGCATGATGTCGAGGTTTGTTAGCCAACTTGCCATGCCTACAAGAAGTGAAAACCATGCTAGAATGTCCCAAGCAGACTTTTCACTCAAACAATCATCCCAATCCAAAACAATCAAAAGTAATAGAATAGAGAGACCAATCATTGCTTCCACAACACTTGCAATCCCAAGTGCATCCTTGCAAAATATGCTAATTTATTAGCACAGAGAGAAATTCTAATGAATTAACTTGGGACAAAAGCTTCACCATAAATGGATCTAAAAAAGTGCAACATTAATTTAACAAATTTCAATATCTACATATCATCCAAAATCCTTGACCAGTAAGATAAACATAAAATTCAATGATTTCAAAGGCATATTTAGAACACATCAAGACATTACACATAAGTACTTCAGACCTGAAAGCATCATGAGACATATACCATTGAAAGTTGCCACTGCATTATGCATTTCTAGAATTTGTATATTAAGTGTCATACACTATGAAAGCATACCATAGTGTACTCTAGAAGTTTTCTATTGTAGCATTTAAAAGAAAAATGTAAACTCTCAGCTACTGCTACCTTTCTTTCCATATTACTACGTTCATCAATCTTGTCAAGTTATGCATAATGCATTTTTCATCTTCTAAATTTGTTACAATTAACTGTACATCTTAAAAATGTGTGCAGATAAATATGGAATATGTTACAAAATAACTAGATAGAATCTGGATGAGCATCTTGAGTTTCTTAGGGAGGTGGAGTTGACCAGCTAGGGCGGTGGAAAGGGGCAGCCTTTGACTGCCCCAAATACCAATCTTTAGGGTCTATCCCTTGGCTGCCACATGGGCCAGCCCTTAGCGTGGAATTTGGGGGATGCTTAGGGAAGCCACCTATGCTATTTAAACAGGCCCTCTCACCCCCCATTTATTCATTTTTTTATTTTCATTGATTTTTGAGAGCTAAGGAAAGAAATATTTCTGCCATAGCTTGCTGCTATCATGTACCTAAGTTTAACCTGAGTTTACTAATTCAGTGAATATTGAAGAAGGATGTACTAAATTCTAAGTTTGTTGGTCATACAGTCGGGTATTTGTTTTCTTGGAAAAACTCATTGAAGAGAAAAGTTCATGGTGATTTTATAATCTAGGCCTAATATACTATTTATTTAAGATTGCTTGCTGGATTTTTCACCCTTCTAAGGGTTTTCACCCTTATAAAAAATTGTTCTCTTCACTAAGTAGGAAGTACTTTGATCTATATTGATCCTCCAGTTCCTGATTGCACCAAGAAAAGCAGGTTCTCTAAAGATTGGGTGGGAATGGGGGGTCCATCCATACTTTGTGTGCTTGTTTCCAATAGTGCATTGAATCTAGGTGGTACATTGAGCACATTGAATATGGACACTGGCACAGACCCATCCTATGTTACCAGAAATAAGAAACAAGAAACTGATGAATGCTACCATCATCATGGAAATGTTTGATTGTATGTCATTTCTATTATTGCCATGAATGATACAAGGACAATTTTTATGAACTCATGCTAGTGGCTAAGAACACCACACTAGTGGGATATGTATGTACAAATCAAAACATTTTGTTATTGTTCCCTAGAAATGAGATGCACAACACTGAAAAATAGCCCCCTTTACCTCCAACAGTTTTTTGCTCAACGGAACAACTAGTTCTGTAAATTTCTCAGAATAGGATGTTAACAGGACTGACTTATTCCTAATTTCCTATTGCATAGACATCTTAGATAAGTCTGTATAAGTCTATAGATACACCATCCTTGAATGGATACAAAAACTAATCTATCAATTTGTGTCTCATTTAGTTATGTTTTAGACAATAACATATAATAGTCAGGTGAGAAAATAGATCATTGCACAAGAAGCATCAACATCCACTTTTGATCCTATGAAACCCAAGCAAAACATAAGCACAATAATCCTACAAAAACTAGAAACATTTGCAATCTAGCCAAAGCAAAAGCATAAGAAAATTGTAAGCTTTAACATCTTTCTTCAAGTTAACCAACTAGCAAATAAAAGTAAAATCACTTACAGCTTGCGCCAGAGACATTCATTTGATGATGCATAGTTCAAATATCGGAAAACTAAAGCACGTGTTACAAGATCCTGCAACTAGTCAAACTTTTTCAACTGCTAGCCCCTGGGGCATATATTTGGAAGCTTTATTTTAATTGTCACATATTAACTATTTCTATGAACTCAATTTCTTCTTGCCATCGAAGAGATTTTCTAAGCAGCCAATCCCCTCACCTCTGAAGATAAAAATTTAAGAACTTATGGAAATAGCTCAACAAGTATCTTGCTGAAAACTCCATTTTCTATGCTAGGTTGAACTTTAGGATCCCAACTATTTCCACAAGTTTCTTTTGGACTTTGAAAAGATGGCCTCAATTTTGGAACAATTTCACTTGTATTGAATGGTTGATTCCCATATTTAGTGCAGTCCAATCCTTTCTCCACAAATACTGTTTCTTGACCACCTTTCACTTCTTCCTCCACACACAGCCTTTTAGATGGCCTTGAGACCATATCTTCCTAAATCAATAAACAGTAAGCGATCACTTCAAATAAAAATTAGCATAAATTAAAATTAAAAACATATGTTATTCCCCAAAAGTGCATTTGCAATTTAATTTATATTTGTTTTAACATTATCTAGAATTCCAGGGACATTTTATGCTTCCAAGAGAGCGCAAACCATGATAGCCTCACTAAAATATCAAAAAGGTAAATGAAGGTTTGATTAAATATATAACCAACATCAATCCCTCTTGAAAACAAAATAACCAAAAAGTGAGCAAATCTCCATACACAATTTCTTTCTTTTGTCTACCTCCATCCTGTTTGTAGAAAATGGCATACAAGAATTATCATATTAATTTAAAATATGACAGCCAATAACTATGGAGGTTACATTCAGAACTCAGTCGTGAATTTTTTTTTGGTTTTTGTGAAAAGCAAGGAACCTAATGACAATTTTTTGCACCTTATACAACACAAGAAAATGGGGTTGTGGAGAGGTGGAACAAAAAAATTAATGTGATGTCAAGATCACCATAGGGTGGTACCAAACAAATATATGGTTGAAGCACTACGAATTACAGTGCACTTGCTTAATAAAAATCCCTACAAAGACAATAAAGGGCATCCCACCAAAGGAGAGCTAATCCATGAGAAAGAAAAAGGTTTGACATCTAAAATGAGATCAAAGTTGGATCAAATTTAGATAGCTGCATTCCATTAGTTATTGCAAACAATTCAACACCTACATATTGTTGTATATCACTTCTAATTTCTAACAAGGTCAGTATTAGCAGAGGTGATTTTAGATTAATGTTCAAGAATTTGTTAGCCCAAATCAGATATAAAAACTGGTGATATTGGATGCTTGAATGCTAAAAACGTTAACCCCCTGCCTTTGAAGGAGATACTAGGATGAAGAATGGGAATCCTTAATGAATCTTTTCAATCAACACCTAACTAGAATGTAGTACCCAAACGGTGAAGAGAAAAAATTTCAAAGCCTCACTAGAACACAACAACCCATGATGCAATGTATAAAAGAGCAGAAAGAAAGGGAATCATCTAGGGTATATGTGCAAGTTGCACATGCTAGTTCAAGGGCTGAGATAAATCCAAATTAGGAAACATACAACACTCAATTGAAACGAAGAACTAAAAATCAAAGACCAAAGCAGTACTAGAATACTTTAGAGGACATGCGGTTCGAGGAGTTTCATTCACTAAAAGCTGAATGACCAAGTGAGGTACCTAAGAGAAAAGGTAAGAAGTAGCAAAATAAGGTGTATCTATGTTTATTTGTTGTCATACTAGACTCATCAATACATTGTGTTGCTAAAAAGGATGAGTGAAGAGAGACTTTGAGGAGGGTTCGGGAAAAACTGCTTTGACAGTGAAGCAGGATAGATAATTACTACCCATTAAAAGAAATATTGGTTATGGACAGATGTAAAGAGCAGTGAAAAGTTAGTGGTTGATTAGGTGGTTGGTTGGGTAATTTTCTCTGCATCAACCATGGAAAATAGTGACAGTCAGACAAATAGAAACCATAAGATAGTCTTTTTCTCTAACGAGATAGGCCGATTAATCAATGTCCTCTGTTTTGATTCTATCTACATTAGCTCTATTATGCCAACATGTAGAATATTAGCCATATGATGATGTAAATCCAAAATTAATTCTATTTTCTCAAAGGCTATGCTTTGAACTATAAAACTAAAAATGCATTCTAATAACTGACAACAGACCTCCAGGGCCATAAAAACCAAACGCTTTTCCACGCCGTAACAAACCATTATCAATGCCACTGTAACCCTAACCAGAAAATGGGAATCTACCCTAATAAAAAATATTAGCATTTTTGTAAAACATTATCGACAAGTAGTTTGAAAGACTTTACTACCAGAAAAGTACCAGACCAATACCTCATCAGAATCTACAGCAAGTACATCGGACTTGAGAAATTGAGCAAGCAAGACGTCCTTGTTATCACTGCCATCTCCAAAACAAAAAAAGAGGGCCCTCCTCCTACTCTCCATCTGAACTAAAAATCTCTTCAAAACCCACCATCTTGAAAACCCTAAATCAAACCAGACCAAATTCTACTCACTCTCTATGAATCAAACCAATGTCATCCCAAATCCTACTCACTCTCTATGAATCGAACCAATGTCATCCCAAATCCTTAAATTCAGTGATAATTTGGAATCCCTTGGCAATTACAGTGCCAATATGATAAACTTATGATGTTGATAGCATGCGTGCCTGTGGAATTTGATGGTAGAAGCGAACCAGACGCATGGTAGACCCTTGGGTGGTGAGGTGGTCATCTTGTTGTGAATGCGGGAAAGTAATGCAGGGGGGAGTAACTGGCCTTCCATTCTAGGGTTGTTTCGTTCTCTCTCATCATCAACAATTTGGAAGCCCTTGG
>LPNX010982236.1:34557-47057 GCA_001517045.1 Pseudotsuga menziesii | reverse complement strand
TTCACCAAGAGATTCATAGAGAATACATTCACTTATATAATATCCCTTCTTGGGGTGGGTGACACATGGTGATTCTTGATATTCACTTTCATATTTTTCTCCATGTCCATTTTAGAGGGGAGGTTTTGTTCCCATGAGATTTTCCTCCTTACCTTGGTTATGTGGACTAATAAATTTTTGTAAGAGGTGACTTGAGCCTTAGTTGCCAAGGCCTCAATAATATTGTATAATTATACTAAGTCAAGCTTAAGGGGGGGTTTTAGAGCATTGATACACCTTATTACCATGTTCATACACCTAGGATATATTTTCATTAGTCTTATGCTATGCTATATGGTCCAAAAATAGGTTATATTCGTCAACCCAGGTGTATTAGGTGTTTTGGAATCATAATTGCACCCATGCACTCTCTTTTGATCATTATAACTTCCCATCTACCCTAATTAATGAAATATCAGACCTTGTTGTGCTCCCCATCCCTTAAATCAGGGAAAATATTTGACTAGAGGCGCTAGTGCATGTATTTGGTGGTTTTTTTCTCTTCTTAGTCATTTATTGTTGCCTAGAGCTAGTCCCACTCACCCATGTGCTCACCCACGCATATAATACCCTCATTTATGTCCTAGAATGCTCCAACACATCCACACAAGAATGTTTGACCGTTTGGATGGTTTGGGAGCTAATTGGTCCACCTAGGGGGGTTTTGAGTTCAAATCGTAGCCTGACACATGTATGCATCCATATTTCCTCCAATGGCTAACAATTTCTCCCTTATGTAATATAAAACTGATCCAAACATATTTACATGTTGGATAGTCATAATAAACTCTGTTATTGACTACATTTCTATGTGTTAATTTCACTCTTTCTACTATTTTTGTGCATAATTGTGTGTAATATCGAATTGTGAGGATCCCATTAGCTCCTCGATCCTACTATGAATCAATTATCACAAATATAGATGAAATTTACTAGAGAAAAAATTTATGAATCAAGTGTTCAAACTGAACATAAATATTTATCATGACAAAAGAACAGACATAGGCTCATCTCAAATATAATATCATTCCATAACAATATTGATATAAGCTAAAATATGACATACATGCCTTATAGATGATAGCATTATGATCTCCAAAACCATTCCTAATACCTTCTATTCTTCATTGTCACACACACACACACACACACACACACACACACACACACATATATACACACAAAATATTTAAAGCTGTGGTATTTTGAGATCCAAATTTTATGGATCAAAATGACCAAAAATAGAAAAGATAATTCATATCTAGACCTAATGACTCATAACATAAAGCTTAACACGTAATCATAACAAAATGGCAAATGATAATGACACAACCGATCTTCCAACGAATATTTCTGGAGATATGACCTGGATCTTAAGTGTGCACATACTTTGAGTTGGATTTGTCCACGAACAGTCATAGCTTCCTCACCGCTTCAGCTAGTGTTGTCAAACCATCAAGTGCTTGTGATGTTTTTTGTAACTGAGAGTGTTCTTCTTCCATGGATTGAATTTTGATTTGAATCTATTTGTTTTTACCCATGGGTTCTTCATTCTATTATTAATTATCCCTGTTTCTCCTTAGTAGTTCTTTAGATACTATTATGAGTTCTTGATAATTAGCATTGATCTCTTCTAGATCTTATCTTAGCTTTTTGTTAGCTATCATTAATTTGTCACTGGAATCATTTAAATATCTATTTTGATCCTTAAAGATTCCATAGATTTATTCAATACCTGAAATTATGATAATGATTCCATCACATATTGATGTGCAGGATCTTCTTCAATATCTGAGGGTTTAAAACATCTACCAATTTCAAATTCAACAACTTTATGTTTACCTTTGCAAGCTTTTTCAAGAAAATTGGGTGTGTGCCTCAATTCTTCTTGAATTTCTCCAAGATTTTGATCCGATGTGTGATATTCTTCATCTGTAACCTATATATATTCATCACTTGAGGAGTCTTCTATGATATTCACATCATTCTTTTGGAATTTTGGATTGAGAATGGCCTTCATGTTCATCCTTGGTTTATTACTTAATCTGGTTTTTGGTCTCTAGTTGTTTCCCAAATTATCTGCAACAGGGGTTTCATCATTTTTTGATTTAGATGAAAATTATTGGACCATAGTATTTTTCCCAGCATCCATAGGGGTATTGGGAGAAATGACATCTTCCTTCTAAAACTTAATAATGAATTCTCTCTATACCTCTATTCTAGAAAACTATGACACATACATGTTTAGAATGTCGAATTCCTTTCTTGATTGTTCATTTCCATGTTTAGCGACATTTCTCTTATGTATTTTCAAATCTCTGTTCTTTTTCCCTATTTCTTTATCATCATCATGCATCTGGACTTCAGGATCAAAACTAGATAAAAATAGAAAATGTTACCAAGATCTATCTATCTTCCTTAACTCAGTGGTTATCAAAAGTTTAATTAGGTCATGATGAAACACCAAGTGAATGGTATGGTCAGGGTGATTCTTTACTTGTGTGACCATATTTTCTATGATTTTAAATTGGTAATAGGGCATACTTATCCTGGATTCACCATTCAAATACAGTAAAAACCTCAAATGATACCTGAAAACAATTACAAATCATCCTTCGTAGGTTATATAGAATTGGATAACATTGAGTACATTCATCCATTCAGGTTTAACATTATTCAAATGAATACCTTTACCCCAATCCAGCTTCTCAAAACCAGGAAATAAAAACATGCTTAGGTAAACCTCAAACAGGTGTTTCTTAAACCATATCTCACCTTCGAGGGTTATTCCCGTTGCTTCTACAATTGTGGCTTCATTTACTCTAAAATTTAGGGTTTAAAACTAATAAAATAATCATTGTAATTCTTCCTGAAGGATTTTGTTACATCTATATTGTGACATCTTAGTTTTTCACAGAAAGAAAACCATCCTGCATTTCACATCATCTTTGCACACTTAAGGAATTCTTTAGCCCACTTAACATTCTTAGGTTTCAACTTGCAAATTTTTCCACTGAGTCTCTTCATCACAACTGTCGTGATCCTTCTAGGTCATCTCTTCAAAAATAATGAGTGTATTTCATGTTCAAAGCACGCTATGCAAATAATTCATGCACGGAATATCAAGAACATGCCTGTAATGTAGGTTTTCATCAGTGCCATAATTCATAAACAACTGGAGTACCAATCCTTGGTTCATGTATTTGATAATTTCAAGAACAGTTTGGTACTATAGATTTCTATTAGTGCCATAATGAATAGAGAATCCTCCATAAAGCACCCGTCCATAGTATGACACATGTCATAAAACAATTCCAAGTGTAAACAATCCGGCAGTGCCAAACTGTAACCTCATTATGCAATGTGTTTCTGAAATGTACTATTCCCATTTATACAATATAACCATCAAACTATATAAATCATTCATTGAAATTTGAAACTTGGAACATTCATAGGGTAAGCTTAGATCATTTATCAAACCATGAATCATTCATTAAAGATTAGAATTTGGAAGAATCAATGAAAATGAGCCATATTTGTTCTAGTAATCATAAAAAATAAATAAATCATAAACTAAGACTTAAGGAACCTAAAAAATAATCTAAGAAACTTTAATGAAATTCAAGCAGAAAACAATTTATAGGAATGATTCTAGGGTAAAACTAAGATACAAATCTAGTGATAACAAGGGGTTTCCCATGAGGTTTTCCCAATTTCCTAGGTGTGTTAAGAAGACTTTTCTTGTATTTATATTGTATGGGTGACCTTTGGTCTTAGTTTCTATGGCCCAGTTTGTCCAAGTTAGGATTAGGGGGGGTGTTAGGATTATTAATTAATTCTCCCTTGAACACCATAGGATATTTGTATTTTCCTAGATTAGGAGGTCATTGCCACTTCATTAGTGCATGGGGGACTTGCTTGGGGGACACCTAACACTCAATGCACCTATTTTCATGATTGTAAGAGATCAGGGGACCAATCCATATAATTTAATGAATCCACTTTGAGTACCATCAACAGTCTCTAGTATTTGACCCTAGTCGTTGTTCAATTATGTCTAGTTATGCTCTGATTCCCATTAGTTAGAACACTCTCAATCATCATAGTTCCACTTTTCATGATTTTAGGAAAGTAGGATGCATTTTCTCACCTAACTCAGTCAATTAATTGGTTGTGAACTGATTTATGGGTCTAGAGTTGCATTCATGAGCTCTAGTGGTGATTTTCCCACACTGAGTTAGCTCCAAAGTCAGTCTAGGTTGGTATATTTGCATCCTATCTAAGGCATTAGATTTATCCTATTTGTAACACCATTGTATTGCATACAATATACTGACTAATGGATGTAATGATATTCTTCCAATTTTGTCTCCATGTGTGTCCAATTTTTCCATGAGATTAATTGATCAGTCTCTACTAAATTATTCTCTCTCTTCTACAACTTTATTTTCTCATTGAATTCATGTAGGCATGAATATCCTATGCTTCACTAAATTAACACATATATTATTCATGTAAATTCCATTCAAGTGTTGGTGCTAAATTGACTGCAACACCATATCTGTGAAAAAATGAATTAGAGAAAGAAGCTTGCAATGCATTATACCCGGTCTCTATATGCTCTTAATCCTTCAATGCCTTGTCCTTAACCCCAGTTTTGTTTCTATATCCAGTAGATTGTTTCTAGTCAATAGTGTAGCTACCACTACTAGATAGAGAACTTGAATTTTTCTCCAAGAGAGTTGTATCAGCTTCAGGGAGCAGTCCTGGAGCTTTTAATAGAAATTCTTGTCAAACTAATTTTCATAAAAATGTTGTTTATTTCATAGATACAAATAACACTTCACCCATTTTATCTTACAACATATTTTGATCGTCAACCACTCTGCCATTGTCATGTTTATCTAGAGAGTTCTCTTAAGGCCGATCTTCCTAGTTTACTTGGGAATATTTTAGGTATCTCTCTTTTACAACAACAACCAGTGAATTTATAGCATTATATTTATCTTTGTCTTTAGATAACAAAAGATCAAAATGGGTCACTTTGATATGCAAGAACCAAAAGATCAAGTTCTCTTCTAATTTAATGCAAATCACAACCATTGCATGTGCATCATCTATTTCATGAATAAGACCTTCAACATGCTCTCCTTTTCATAACTAGGATCCCAATACTTCTGAAATGCTTTGATTGAACCAGAAAATGAAGATATTTCCTTTTGGATACAATCATAAAAACAACACCTAAGTCGTTTCAAGTGACAGAGAATATAAATAGAAGGTCTCTTGTATGAGTTGGTGTATCTTCTAGTTAAATCTAGAAATTAAAGAAATATTCTCACACTTGGTGAATAAAATACCAACATCTCATGTGCATTTCAATACAAAATAAGGGAGTATGGTGTCTTTTATTTGGTATTGGAAAATTCCATCATCAGTTATATTAACTATTCAAGTGATATGTTTGTGGTTGGGTGATATGTTTTGATGCTCATGACAATGTATACCCAAAAATGATGGGTTAATGGACTATGATAATTTTTAACTTTGAAAAAAATCTTTGTGGAGAATTCATGTGAAAGTTGGGAAATGACCATGCCTTTTATTTCATTTTTCTTCTTTCCAATACTTTGCATTTATCTTAATTTAACTTCTTATGCTGGTTCACACCACAATGAAATGAATTTAGGAGCATGAGCCACAAATTTTATTCTTGAAATCAAATAATCATGGTGACATTGGACTTTGTGTATTTATGTCATATCCCTTTGCTTCCTTTATCTTGTAGTTTAGATCTCCTTTCAAGTTTCAACTCATTCCATAAGAATCTGTATGAGCCAAAATACTGATATGGGTTCTTATTTTGTAACAAAATAAGGTACTACCTTGACATATAGAGGGAAAATATATATTATAAACATTTGAGATCATCATGGTTGTTTCTTGGATGAGCATTCCTATTTTTCAAGGTCAAATGGACATTTTTTTTTGTCTTGTATGCTATGAAATTTTTCTCTAACCCCTTTATGTCATATGTCATCAACAAACTCAATTCTAAAGTAAAGAAGTCAATATTTTTGAAAAAAACCTTATATGCATCAAACTTGGAATGAAATCAAAATAAAAAACAAGCATAGCCAGAGAGAGGATATTCCATTCTCATAAGATCTTCTCTGAAATTTATATTCTCAATGATTATGTTCGTTCTTGTTTGTGAAAGAAAACATGATGACAATTACATTCAAGCCTCCTACTAATTTGGATGCAAATCAAAACCTAGTTATGGCCATTTCATGAATTATAAGAGTATGAATTTATTAGGCCTATCTTACCAAAACCTCTAACTCAAGGTGGTAAAAACACATTTTGACATTTAGAAAGTGTTCCCTTGTATGGAATGCCTCTAAAACACAACTAAAACATTTCAAACATACTTCAAATTTTTGGAACAATGCCTGAGGGTTTCAATTGTATTAGTCAGTATTTCAATAGTTTCAACCAAAATTATGATCACTAAAATGGATAAGAAAAAATTACAATAAAACACATTTAAAAGAAGAATCCTAACACTGATTTTTTGGAAGTCAAATTATAGATAGAGGGATAAGGTCTCTCACACTTTTTTGTCTTTATTTCCATTAAAAACCTTTGTCCCCTAGTTTCTTTTCCATTTATAATATATACATGTAAAACAACCCAAAGGGTTAGCCCAATTAGTTTTCATTGATGTTGTTGGTCATTTTTCTAGTTTCATTCCAACAAGTGTTTGGTTCCTACCCCCTTAGGTTAGGCACACTAGTATACACTAACAATTTTAATAGGTATGGCATCCATAAAAGTGGGGAAACATAGCTTGGGTTTCCCCACAAGGTTTTCCTTGGAATATGTGTGTGTGTGTGTGTGTGTGTGTGTGTGAAATACACAAAATGCTTAACATGTTGCAAGTTGAATTTCCTCACCCTTAGTTGGATATATATAAACATATTTGAGAAAATATTGTGTTGAGATAATCTAGAGTGTAATTTGTTTATCTTTACTAATATTTGTGAGATCAATTGGACCGAGTAAAGAATATTGAGCTCTACAATGGAGGAGTGGTAATTATGGTCAATTCCATGGATCTATGATCCCTTATAGGGACTCCTCAAATCCATTATTGGTAGATAACTTATGGGGACACTTTTTCCAATAATTGTGTATCTTCTATGATTCAAATTGAGATGCTTAGGACCATGTTATTTTCTCTCTTGGAATACTTGCATGTATTGGAGGGCCCCTTTTCTACCTTTAAATCCATTCAATGGGAGGACTCACTTTCTTCCACATGCTAAGGTAAATGGATGGAAATTAGTGCATGTAGGTGAACTATATTATCTAGCACTATCCTTGGCAATGATATGAATCCAATTGTGCCTTGAACTATTGTATTTGATACAAAAAACAAGTCAATTTTTTTTCTTTGGAATATGTGTGTGTGTGTGCGCACGCGCGCATGTGGGTGTTTGTACATGTGTGCGTGTGCACATTTGTGTGTGTGTGCGCGCACGTGTGTGCGTGTGTGTGTGTGTGACCTATCCTTGTTGTATCATATTCATATTTTCTAAAAAAAAATCGTATCCATTTCAAATATCATATATGTATCAACAATACCTTACAACTTAGTTTCAATCCTAACATCAAGATAAATTTGTAAAATTTTCAAACATCATGTCAGTGCTTCTGCTTTAAAATGACATCATTGTAATCAACAGTCCCATTGACATACTTTTATGGTTACTCATTGGACAATAATAAAATCATAAGTTTTTATCTTTCCCAAAATGTATCCTATTTAACAAAAAGTGAAAATATTCCTGAAATATTTTGTATTTTGGGTATACCTTTTCACTCGTAACTTGGAATTGGGCGGCCTTTGGACCATTGGAAATATCTTGAAATTATCTACAACTTTTCTATTTTGAGTTTTTCTAATTCCTTACCATTTTTCCGAGGGAGCCGTTTTGGTAAAAAAAACATCTTTTAAAAGATGTATTCTTTACCAAAACTCCCACCCCGGAAAAATGGTAAGGAATTAGAAAAAATAAAAACAGAAAAGTTGTAGAGAATTTCAAGAGATTTCCAATGGTCCAAAGTCCTCCCAGTTCCGAGTTACAAGAGAAAAGTTATGCTCAAAATACAAAAGTTTCCAGGAATATTTTCACTTTTTGTTAAATAGGATACATTATAGAAGAGGGTATCTTATATCATATTAAATGATATCCTTGACAATATATATCAAATAATCCCTTATTCCTTACGGATGTAGCCTATCTACCACCAACTCTCCTACAACCTATACCTTTGAAACTAAACTAAGCGATTTTAAATGATAGCTTATCAAATAAATATAGGAGGATACTTGGAAAGTTTGTATAAATTGGGCTTCAAATATATCAAAATTGTGTGTGATTCAAACACCCCACAAGGCTAGGAATGGAACAATTTTGAAATTATAAAATTATTTTCGATAAAACCATGTTCTTAGTCCTTCTTCTATATAACTTTCCTTCCAAAAATTGGAATAACCAACCCAACTTCCTACATCCTTCCAAAATTGTATGGGAATTTAGTAAACAAATGCATAAATGTTTCATCTTCATCTTGACAAAGTAAATAAATACCAGGATCACTAATTCCTTTCTTCTATAGGAAGTCCCAAGTAGGGAATTTATTCATTATATCCAGCCACATGAAGATATGTTCATGTTTTTTGGATACTGAAATTTCTAGTTTTTTCCCTCCACCAATGGGACTCTCCTACACCAACTATCATTCTAACCTCATGCTCAAACTTTTCAGTCTAGTAACCATCCTCCTTGTTCTTATTCCATATTAGTTTTTTAAGTTTCATATTTCAAATAGACATGACTCGTGTTCAAGGAAGTAGTGGTCGATTGTACCATTCTTCAATCCTAGTGCTACCTCCTTTGACCTTCTTCTTCCTTTCAAATTAAGGTTCCCACATCGATGTTGTAGTGCCATGAATTACAATAATCAAGGTAATGTGATATGAACTCATTGAGGATTGTCAAGAAAAGGGACTTTATAATGATAGATGTTCACATCCTTGTCTTTTCCCCCTAATCACAATGTTTCCAAACACAAATATATTGTCCTTTATACCACTCGAAGGAGGGGCGAGAGGCTATGATTTTATAATATTTCTTAGTATGATATTTTCCCTTGGACATAATGACAAAAGAACTGCCATTTGTAGCACCAACAATGGAATTTATATAGTAATTATTTTCCCATTGTTCTATAATTCAATCCATGTGTAGAAAAACAATAGAAAGATCATAAAATTGAGAAGTCAAAAGAAGGATATTCCTTAGCAAGTTTGAATAGTGCCATAGACATATTTTTCACATCATTTTTTGTTTTTGTTTCAATTTCAACTTTAATAACAAGTCCGGGAAAGTTCATTCTCTCCAACACAATGGGATTATCAAGATCATAAAGAATCTCTCCTATAATTATATCTTTCAAACCAATAAATGACATTATATCCCCTACCACAACAATATGAAAATCATCTCAACTAATTGGATGTATCTGTAAGAAACATCCAATTAACACCTTCTCCCCTTTGATAGAATTAATAACATATGATCTAGCTGTTAGTAAAGAAGAGTATATTTAGGAAAATGTAAGAGATCCCACAAATGGATCTCTCATACTTTTTAAAGAAAACCTTGTAAATGGTTCATCACCTTTAGAAATCCATTATAGGGTTACTTTTGTATTATCAACATATCTTCCCTTCGTTGGTGGAAAATCAAGAGTGGAAGGAAAGTTATACACAACAACATCAAATAAAATTTTTACATCATCCTAGTGCTATGCATCAAGTGTCAAGGAAAATGAATGTATGGGTTTCCAAATCCAATGCTTGGTCTCCAATGAACATAAAGAAATATTCAAACAAGAAATAAAAGGAAAAACCAAAATATAGTTGACCATAAAAGGTCATATCAACCATCATGCCTCCAAATATGTGAGTAAGGTGACGTATCCATGAATCAATCTACACTGTCAAGCATAGTGTTCGGCTCCTTATGCAAAAAATGTGGTGAATGACCCAAACATGAGCCTTCAAAGACTCCATAAACAAGGCACAAACCCCCTTCACATGTATATAAGTCATCCACCTAAGAAATATGTTCAATCAAATGATTCATAGACATGGGATCACTCCAATATAAGTATCCAAGTGTTGATTTTTCCAACAAGTAACCCTCGAAATGCACCTATACTCAAACATTTGTTCTTATAAATCGACAAGTGTTCTTTAGGTTGGTCGCTTAGGAGGTCATGCAAATATGCTCAAATTAATGTTTCACATGGCTAGGAAATGAAGAATATTTATAAATGAAACATTTGTTATCGGTACATAATATTGAATTCATCACAATGTTGTTGAAACAAAATAGTCATATCATCTTCAAATAGTCCTTGTTCGAGGATACTTTAGTTCCATAAAAATTTCCTTGTTGAAACCTAAAGCACAGTCTCAATTTCCATCAAAAAACATGGTAAGTAGAATAAGTTTCTTGCTTGTAACATGTACTAAAAAAAACCTAACTATTTCAATCACTACTCGTCCATAAAATGTAGCCGTGAAACCCTATGATAGTGTATTTCTTACCAACAAATGTATTTTGTTCTAGTGCACCTTAGTCTTTGATATAGTATAGAAATTACAAGGGTCTTTTATAACTCAAGTTCCTATTAATATTCAAATTCCCTAAGTGCAACAGGGTTGACCTAATATACTTAATATTTTTTGTATAATAAGAAGGGATAACCTTTCATGAAGGGTTCTTACATAGGGCTTCTTTTTGCTGATTTGGTACCATATAAAACTTCTATATTTCCCAACACACTCATTGCAAACATCTACTATGAGGGTTATAAGAATGTTGATTTGAGTCTTATATTTGGGCCATTATATTCCTATAGAAGCCTACTTCAATGATTTTATTAAAATATATATTCTAACACCTTTAGGATGTCATGAAATTATTCTCATCAAGCCTTCAAAGCCACGCTATGTTGCTATCTTGAGATACAACATTAGTGCTAGTCAATCTCCTTGAGGAAAAAAACCACAAACTACCAAATACTACTCTTCGGAGATATATGTTGTTCCTATGATGAGAGAATCTTGTTACATGATTGATGCTCATTCTATTCTTCTATATATTTGTTTATATATTTCTATTTTTCATGTGTGCATGAAAAACCACCCATATTGTCTAGGATTTGGAACTTCAAATTTAATTCCAATAAAGTCCATCCATATGTGCAAATATTCCAAGAGATAGGTGCAAAGGATTTGCAGTTCATCAAATAAAACATCAAGATCCAAATTTATCATTAGAGTATGAGTAAAGTGCCATGAAATAATATAATAATTCCATCATTCCCAAGCATGGATACTTATTAAAGTATCCTTGATCAAAACACTTATTGTTCTAGACATAATTTGCTCAGACCTAAAATGTATACTTCAGAGAAAAAGATTCAATAGGAGGGCTCCATCAAAGAATTTAATCATGAATCTGATTTGGTATGACATGTTTTGAAACTCATATTTCCCTTTCAGACATATTTCTATTATTCTAGAGACTTTGACAAGTCTCCTTCATGTTTAATTTAATATTTGTCCCTAAAATCGGTTAAGGGTTAACTACATGAGAAAAGGAGTCAAAAGAAGCCCCCATCAAAGAACTTTGTAATGAATATGATATGATATGTCATGTTTGGAAAATATTTTTTCCATTTAAGATGTCCTTTTTGTTTTGCTCAATACTTTAATGAAAAGTGTCCTTCGGTCTTGATTTAAGATATGTCCCTAAAGTTAGTCAAGGGTTAACTAAATGAGAAAATGAGTCAAAATAAGGGATCCATAAAACCATCATTCCTCCAAATATGTGAATAATCTTATGTATCCATGAAGCAAAACACAACAAGCATGGTGCTAGGATCCTTATACACAAAATGTGGTGACTAATCCAAACATGAGCCTTCAAAGGGTCCATAAACAAGGAAAAAACCCCAATGACATGTATATAATTCATCCACCTAAGAAAATTGTGCCATAAAATGAGGCATAGACATGGGAGCACTCCAATCTAGGTGTTATCACTCAGAATTGTACCCAAGGTTGTGGAAGGTAAATCCCAAGGTGACAGCAGAAACACTTTAAGAAAGGGAATTGGCTTCTTCATTTCTAGAGAGGGATCTCTCACAAATTTTTAACAAGGCCATATATAAAAAATAAAAATAAAAATTAGGTTAAGTTTGTGGTTGAAAAAAAGAAAGCATACATTGGGCTATGGAGTCACAATTATTTTATGAATCACATAACTGTTTGTAGGTGAAAATATACAAAGGAGAGGCAGCACTCGATTACAGTA